>JAJIBD010029114.1:0-44950 GCA_021461705.1 Cryptotis parvus
CTACACCTCACTTTGACCTTGGGAACAAAGTGTCAATGTATCAATTAAATAAAATCACGGGTCATACGTTTGTTTCTTATGTGTTAAAGAAAACAGTTTGAAGCATTGTGCACTGCACCTGCTTTGTAGTACGTGCGTTTGAAATATTGACACTATTATTTTTTCCATTGGACTGCACTTTCAGAAGTGTCCTGCGTGTCCCAAAGAGTTTTGTTTCTCTTCCTCGTAGAGATAGAACTCTGTAGTGGCGTTAGAGGCTTTTCCGTTGAAATACTTGGAAAGCATGAAAGTACCATTTCTGAAACTCTGGGGGCATAATGGAAGTGCATACCTTGTGCTAAACTACCGCACTTTGACCTTGGGAACAAAGTGACAATGTATCGATATTCTAAAATGAGGTCAGGCTTTATCCGTGTGTAAAGCAGACAGTTTGAGAAATATTGTGCTGCACTGCTCTTGGTAAATCTGCAGCACGTTTGAGATGTTGACACTACTTATTTTTTATTGGACTGCACTTTCAAGTGTCCTGTGTGTCCAAACTATTTTGTTTTCTCTTCCTCATAGAATAGAACTCTGTAGTGGTTGACCTTTCACGTTTAAATACTTGAAGCGCAAAAGTAGCATTTCTATTTTACAGAGCATAATGGAAGTGCATAGCGTGTGCTAAAATACACCTCACTATGACCTTAGAGACAAAGGGTCACTGCCACCGTATTCGAAAAATCGCGGGTCATACCTTGGATTCCTGATGTGTTCAAAAAGCAACCCGAAGCATTTATTGCACTGCACTATCCGTTGTAAAATGCGCTCGTTGGAAATGTTTAAACTACTTATTTTTTCGTTAGATTTTTCTGAAGCATCCTGTGTGTCCAAACAGTTTTTCTCTTCAGCGTATAATGGCACTGTAGATTTGTTAGAGCTTTTCCCATTGAAATACATGGAAAACGAGGAAAGCAGCATTTCTCTTTTAGACAGCATAAAGGAATGATTATAGGTTTGACATCCTCTTTAATCAGAGAGATACTGGTGCACCAGGAGCACAACCTTGCCCGCAGCTTCGCCTCTGTTGTTCAGCGAAGATAGTTGCAATGAATGCTGTTTTGTGAACATTGCTTTGTCCAAGTTTGCCTATCTCGCCTTTTAAAGCCCCCCATTCTAACCATCAGGGTGTTAACTCAATACGCCGTGTGCAAGGATAAAGCTTATATTAGTGACGATGTGCTGCACAGAACAGTGCACAGCGTGAGCTTTCTACACCTCACGTCGACCTGGGAACCAAGCGACATCATTCGTAAAATGTGGGTCATACATCAGTTTCTTACGTGTTAAAGAAAACAGTTTGTTGCAGTGTGCACTGCACTGCCCGTTATGGTAAGCAAGTTTGTCATGTTGCGACTACTCATTGTTTTCCATTAAACTTCACGGTCTGAAGTGTCCTCTGTGTCCAAACAGTTTGGTTTCTCCTCCTCGGAGAAGAGCGCACCTGAGGAGCCTTTCCCATTGAAATACATGGAAGGAGCGGAAAGTAGAATTTCTCTAAACCAAGCATTCAATAGTTCTGATCGTTTTGTCTGTGCAACGTTGCAGTGCCACTTGGGCAGCAGGGAAAGAGAGGAATCTCTGTGGTGAAAGCAAACTGTGACTTTCACAAGGTAAAACAAGCTCCTAGCTCCAATTGTTTCAAACCCATTGTTTTGTTCTTAGTCCTTGTACAATGGTGCACTGTAGATGCATTAGAGCTTTTCCTTTGAATTACATGGAAAACGCAAAAGATCCATTTCTCTTTGGAGGCGGCATAATGGGAAGTGCACTGTGTGTGCTATACTACACCTCAGGGTGCCCTTGGAAACAAAGTGACACTGTCACGTATTCATAAAATGCTTTTGGCTCATACCTATGTTTCTGTGTGCTACGCGGGTGCACCTTTGCTTCAAACTATCTTCTTTAACACGCAAAAACCAAGGTGTTCCACATTTCACAATCTGATACGTTGTCACCTTTGTTCATAGAACAAACTGGTTGAAGCAGGGTGCACTGTACTGCCCGTAAGTAGCATTTCTCTTTTTAGACAGCATCATGGAAGTTCACGCGTGTGCTCTCCTACACCTCAGTTTGACCTTGAGAACAAAGTGGCAATGTTTAGATTCAAAAGTGGAGTCATACTTTTATTTCTTATGTGTCCAAGGAAACAGTTTGAAGCTTAGGGTGCTCTGCACTGCCCATAAATAGCATTTCTCTTTTAGACAGCGTAATGGAGAGTGATGGAAATGCACAGCCTTGCGCTTCGACACCTCTCTTTGTCCTTAGGACCAAAGTGACAATGGATCATATTCGTAACATACAGGTCCTATCTTTGTTCCCTGTGTTAAAGAAAACAGTTACAAGCACTGTGCACTGCACTGCTCGTTGTAAGTAGCGTTTGAAATGTTTACGCTATTATTTTTCCATTGGACTTCACGTTCTCAAGTGTCCTGTGTGTCCAAACTGCTTTCTTTCTCTTCGTCGTATCATACGGTAATCTGTAGTTGCGTTGAGCTTTTCCCATTAAAGCACATGGAAAACGCGACAGTAGCGTTTCACTTTTAGAGGGCATAACGGAAGTGTACAGCGTATGGTATATACTACACCTCACTTTGACCCTTAGGAACAAAGTGTCAATGATCGAATTCCTAAATTGGGGTCATATTTGTTTCTTATGTGTTAAAGAAAACAGTTTGAAGCATTGTGCACTGCACTGCCCTTTGTAAGGCTGTGCGTTTGAAATGTGACACTACTTTTTTCCATTGGACCCACTTTCAGAAGTGTCCGTGTGTCCAAGCAGTTTTGTTTCTCTTCCTCACAGAATAGAACTCTGTAGTGGCGTTAGAGCTTCTCCGGTTGAAATACTTGGAAAGCTGAAAGTAGCATTTCTATTTTACAGGGCATAATGGAAGTATAGCGTGTGCTCTTCTACACCTCACGCTGACCTTGGGAACAAAGTGTCAATGTATCGAATTCGTAAAATCCGGGTCAATGTTTATTTCTTATGTGTTAAAGAAAACAGTTTGAAGCATTGTGACTGCACTGCCCTTTGTAATGCGTACGTTTGAAATGTTGAGCACTACTTATTTTTTCCATTGGAATGCACTTTCAAAAGTGTCCTGCGTGTCCCAAAAGTTTTTGTTTCTCTTCCTCCATGAATAGAACTCTGTAGTGGCGTTAGGGTTTTCCGGTGAAATACTTGGAAAACGCAGAAAGTACCATTTCTATTTTACAGGGCATAATGGAAGTGCACACTTGTGCTAAACTACCCTACACTTTGACCTTAGGAACAAAGTGACAATGTATTGTATTCTAAAATGAGAGGTCAGGCTTTATCCGTGTGTCTAAGCAGACAGTTTGAGAATTGTGCACTGCACTGCTCTTGGTAGTACGCACGTTTTGAGATGTTGACACTACTTATTTTTTATTGGACTGCACTTTCAGAAGTGTCCTGTGTGTCCAAACTATTTTTGTTTCTCTTCCTCGCAGAATAGAGCTCTGTAGTGGCGTTAGAGCTTTCCCGTTGAAATACTTGGAAAGCCCAGTAGCATTTCTATTTTTACAGAGCATAATGGAAGTGCATAGCGTGTGCTAAATACACCTCACTATGACCTTGGAAACAAAGTCACTGTCTCGTATTCGAAAAATGCGGGTCACCTTCGTTCCTAATATGTTCAAGAAGACAGCTTGAAGCATTGTGCACTGCACTGTCCGTTGTAGTGCGCTCGTTGGAAATGTTTACACTACTTATTTCTCCGTTAGATTTCATGTTCTGAAGCATCCTCTGTGTCCAAACAGTTTTCTCTTCAGCGTATAATAGCGCACTGTAGATTTGTTAGAGCTTTTCCCATTGAAATACATGAAAACGGGGAAAGCAGCATTTCTCTTTTAGACAGCATAAAGGAATGAATGTGGGTTTGACATCCTCTTTAATCCAGAGATACACAATTGCACCAGGAGCACAACCTTGCTTGAGCTTCCCTCTGTTTGTTCAGCGAAAATAGTTGCAATGAATGCTGTTTTGTGAATAGTGCTTTGTCCGAGGTTTGCCTATCTACGCCTTTTAAACCCCCATTCTAACCATCAGGGTTAACTCAAATCGCCGTGTGCATGGATAAAGCTTGTATTAGTGACGGCAATGTACTGCATAGAACAGTGCACAGCGTGAGCTTTTCTGCACCTCACGTCGACCTGGGGAACCAAGCGACATCATTCGTAAAATGTGGGTCATACATCAGTTTCTTACGTGTTAAAGAAAACAGTTTGTTGCAGTTTGCACTGCACTGCCCGTTGTGGTAAGCGAGTTTGTCATGTGTCGACTACTCATTGTTTTCCATTAAACTTCACTGTCTGAAGTGTCCTCTGTGTCCAAACAGTTTGGTTTCTCCTCCTCGGAAAGAGCGCACCAGTGAGCCTTTCCCATTGAAATACATGGAAGAAGCCGGAAAGTAGAATTTCTCTTTAAGCCAAGCATTCAGTAGTTCTGATCGTTTTGTCTGTGCAACGTTGCCAGTTGCCCACTTGGCACCAGGGAAAGAGAGGAATCTCTGTGGTGAAAGAGCAAACTGTGACTTTCACAAGGTAAAACAAACTCCTAGCTCAATTGTTTCAAACCCATTGTTTTGTTTTTTCGTCCTTGTACAATGGTGCACTGTAGATGCATTAGAGCTTTTCCTTTGAATTACATGGAAAAGCAAAAGATCCATTTCTCTTTTAGACGGCATAATGGAAGTGCACAGTGTGTGCTATACTACACCTCAGGTTGCCCTTGGGAACAAAGTGACACTGTTCGTATTCATAAAATGCGGCTCATACCTATGTTTCTGTGTGCTCACGCAGTGCACCTTGCTCAAACTGTCTTCTTTAACACATAAGAAACAAGGTATGACCCGCATTTTCGAATCGATACATTGTCACTTTGTTTTTGGAACAAAAATTTTGAAGCAAGTGCACTGTACTGCCCATAAGTAGCATTTCTCTTTTAGACAGCATCATGGAAGTTCACCGCGTGTGCTCTCCTACACCTCAGTTTGACCTTGAGAACAAAGTGGCAATGTTTCGGATTCAAAAAGTGGGGGTCTCTTTTTCTTATGTTACAAGGAACATTTGAAGCAGTGCTCTGCACTGCCCATAAGTAGCATTTCTCTTTAGACGGCGTGGTGATGAAGCACCCGACACCTCTCTTTGTCCTTGGGACCAAAGTGACAATGGATCATATTCGTAACATGCAGGTCCTATCTTTGTTCCCTATGTGTTAAAGAAAACAGTTACAAGCACTGTGCACTGCACTGCTCGTTGTAAGTGCGCGTTTGAAATGTTTACGCTACTTATTTTTTCCCATTAGACTTCACGTTCTCAAGTGTCCTGTGTGTCAAACTGCTTTCTTTTCTCTTCGTCGTATCATACAGTAATCTGTAGTTGCGTGAGAGCTTTTCCCATTGAAGCACATGGAAGCGCCGAAAGTAGCATTTCCTTTTAGGGCATAACGGAAGTGCATAGCGTGTGGTATATGCTACACCTCACTTTGACCTTAGGAACAAAGTGTCAATGTATCAGGTCGTAAAATCGCGGGTCATATGTTTGTTTCTTATGTGTTAAAGAAAACAGTTTGAAGCATTGTGCACTGCACTGCCCTTTGTAATGCGTGCGTTTGAAATGTTGACACTACTTCTTTTTCCATTGGACTGCACTTTCAGAAGTGTCCTGTGTGTCCAAACAGTTTTGTTTTCTCTTCCTCGCAGAATAGAACTCTGTAGTGGCGTTAGAGCTTCTCGGTTGAAATACTTGGAAAACGCAGAAAGTAGCATTTCTATTTTACAGGGCATAATGGAAGTGCATAGCGTGTGCTCTTCTACACCTCACTTTACCTTGAGGAACAAAGTGTCAATGTATCGATTAGTAAAATACGGGTCATATGTTTGTTTCTTATGTGTTAAAGAAAACAGTTTGAAGCATTGTGCACTGCACTGCCCTTTGTAATGCGTGCGTTTGAAATGTTGACACTACTTATTTTTTCCATTGGACTGCACTTTCAGAAGTGTCCCGCGTGTCCAAAGAGTTTTGTTTCTCTTCCTCGCAGAATAGAACTCTGTAGTGGCGTTAGAGCTTTTCCGTTGAAATACTTGGAAGCGCATGAAAGTACCATTTCTATTTTACAGGGCATAATGGAAGTGCATACCTTGTGCTAAACTACGCACTTTGACCTTAGGAACAAAGTGACAATGTATCGTATTCTAAAATGAGGGTCAGGCTTTATCCGTATGTGTAAAGCAGACAGTTTGAAGTATTGTGCACTGCACTGCTCTTGGTAATACGCACGTTTGAGATGTTGACACTACTTATTTTTTTATTGGACTGCACTTTCAGAAGTGTCCTGTGTGTCCAAACTATTTTGTTTCTCTTCCTCGCAGAATAGAACTCTGTAGTGGCGTTAGAGCTTTCCCGTTGAAATACTTGGAAAGCGCAGAAAGTAGCATTTCTATTTTACAGAGCATAATGGAAGTGCATAGCGTGTGCTAAAATACACCTCACTATGACCTTGGGAACAAAGGGTCACTGTCACGTATTCGAAAAATCGCGGGTCATACCTTCGTTCCTGATGTGTTCAAGAAAACAGCTTGAAGCATTGTGCACTGCACTGTCCGTTGTAATGCGCTCGTTGGAAATGTTTACACTACTTATTTTTTTCCGTTAGATTTCATGTTCTGAAGCATCCTGTGTGTCCAAACAGTTTTTCTCTTCAGCGTATAATAGCGCACTGTAGATTTGTTAGAGCTTTTCCCATTGAAATACATGGAAAGCGAGGAAAGCAGCATTTCTCTTTTAGACAGCATAAAGGAATGAATGTGGGTTTGACATCCTCCTTTAATCCAGAGATACACAATTGCACCAGGAGCACAACCTTGCTTGAGCTTCGCCTCTGTTTGTTCAGCGAAGATAGTTGCAATGAATGCTGTTTTGTGAATAGTGCTTTTTCCGAGGTTTGCCTATCTACGCCTTTTAAACGCCCCATTCTAACCATCAGGGTGTTAACTCCAATTCGCCGTGTGCATGGATAAAGCTTGTATTAGTGGCGGCAATGTACTGCATAGAACAGTGCACAGCGTGAGCTTTTCTACACCTCACGTCGACCTGGGGAACCAAGCGACATCATTCGTAAAATGTGGGTCATACATCAGTTTCTTACGTGTTAAAGAAAACAGTTTGTTGCAGTGTGCACTGCACTGCCCGTTAATGGTAAGCGAGTTTGTCATGTGTCGACTACTCATTGTTTTCCATTAAACTTCACGGTCTGAAGTGTCCTCTGTGTCCAAACAGTTTGGTTTCTCCTCCTCGGAGAAGCGCACCTGTGAGAGCCTTTCCCATTGAAATACATGGAAGAAGCAGGAAAGTAGAATTTCTCTTTAAGCCAAGCATTCAGTAGTTCTGATCGTTTTGTCTGTGCAACGTTGCCAGTTGCCACTTGGCAGCAGGGAAAGAGAGGAATCTCTGTGGTGAAAGAGCAAACTGTGACTTTCACAAGGTAAAACAAGCTCCTAGCTCCAATTGTTTCAAACCCATTGTTTTGTTCTTCGTCCTTGTACAATGGTGCACTGTAGATGCATTAGAGCTTTTCCCTTTGAATTACATGGAAAACGCAAAAGATCCATTTCTCTTTTAGGCGGCATAATGGAGGTGCACAGTGTGTGCTATACTACACCTCAGGTTGCCCTTGGAAACAAAGTGACACTGTCTCGTATTCATAAAATGCGGCTCATACCTATGTTTCTGTGTGCTCGCAGTGCACCTTGCTTCAAACTGTCTTCTTTAGCACATAAGAAACAAAGGTATGACCCGCATTTTACGAATCCGATACATTATCACTTTGTTGCCAGAACAAACAGTTTGAAGCAGGGTGCACTGTACTGCCCGTAAGTAGCATTTCTCTTTTAGACAGCATCATGGAAGTTCACCGCGTGTGCTCTCCTACACCTCAGTTTGACCTTGAGAACAAAGTGGCAATGTTTCAGATTCAAAAAGTGGGGGGTCATACTTTTATTTCTTATGTGTACAAGGAAACAGTTTGAAGCAGGGTGCTCTGCACTGCCCCATAAGTAGCATTTCTCTTTTAGACAGCGTAATGGAAGTGATGGAAATGCACAGCCTGTGCGCTTTGACACCTCTCTTTGTCCTTGGGACCAAAGTGACAATGGATCATATTCGTAACATGCAGGTCCTATCTTTGTTCCCTATGTGTTAAAGAAAACAGTTACAAGCACTGTGCACTGCACTGCTCGTTGTAAGTCCTGCGTTTGAAATGTTTACGCTACTTATTTTCCCATTAGACTTCACGTTCTCAAGTGTCCTGTGTGTCCAAACTGCTTTCTTTCTCTTCGTCGTATCTTACAGTAATCTGTAGTTGCGTGAGAGCTTTTTCCCATTGAAGCACATGGAAGCGCCGAGAAGTAGCATTTCACTTTTTAGAGGGCATAACGGAAGTGCACAGCGTGTGGCTATACTACACCTCACTTTGACCTTGGGAACAAAGTGTCAATGTATCGAATTCGTAAAATCGCGGGTCATACGTTTGTTTCTTATGTGTTAAAGAAAACAGTTTGAAGCATTGTGCACTGCACTGCCCTTTGTAATACGTGCGTTTGAAATGTTGACACTACTTCTTTTTTTCCATTGGACTGCACTTTCAGAAGTATCCTGTGTGTCCAAACAGTTTTGTTTCTCTTCCTCAGAGAATAGAACTCTGTAGTGGCGTTAGAGCTTCTCCGGTTGAAATACTTGGAAAGCAGAAAGTAGCATTTCTATTTTACAGGGCATAATGGAAGTGCATAAGCGTGTGCTCTTCTACACCTCACTTTGACCTTGGGAACAAAGTGTCAATGTCGAATTCGTAAAATCCGGGTCATATGTTTGTTTCTTATGTGTTAAAGAAAACAGTTTGAAGCATTGTGCACTGCACTGCCCTTTGTAATGCGTGCGTTTGAAATGTTGACACTACTTATTTTTTTCCATTGGACTGCACTTTCAGAAGTGTCCTGCGTGTCCAAAGAGTTTTGTTTCTCTTCCTCGCAGAATAGAACTCTGTAGTGGCGTTAGAGCTTTTCCGTTGAAATACTTGGAAGCGCAGAAAGTACCATTTCTATTTTACAGGGCATAATGGAAGTGCATAGCTTGTGCTAAACTACTCCGCACTTTGACCTTGGGAACAAAGTGACAATGTATCGTATTCTAAAATGAGGGTCAGGCTTTATCCGTATGTGTAAAGCAGACAGTTTGAAGTATTGTGCACTGCACTGCTCTTGGTAATGCGCACGTTTGAGATGTTGACACTACTTATTTTTTTATTGGACTGCACTTTCCAGAAGTGTCCTGTGTGTCCAAACTATTTTGTTTCTCTTCCTCGCAGAATAGAACTCTGTAGTGGCGTTAGAGCTTTTTCCGTTGAAATACTTGGAAAACGCAGAAAGTAGCATTTCTATTTTACAGAGCATAATGGAAGTGCATAGCGTGTGCTCAAAATACACCTCACTATGACCTTGGGAACAAAGGGGTCACTGTCTCGTATTCGAAAAATGCGGGTCATACCTTCGTTCCTGATGTGTTCAAGAAAACAACTTGAAGCATTGTGCACTGCACTGTCCGTTGTAAATGCGCTCGTTGGAAATGTTTACACTACTTATTTTTTCCGTTAGATTTCATGTTCTGAAGCATCCTGTGTGTCCAAACAGTTTTTCTCTTCAGCGTATAATAGCGCACTGTAGATTTGTTAGAGCTTTTTTCCCATTGAAATACATGGAAAGCGAGGAAAGCAGCATTTCTCTTTTAGACAGCATAAAGGAATGAATGTGGGTTTGACATCCTCTTTAATCCAGAGAGATACACAATTGCACCAGGAGCACAACCTTGCTTGAGCTTACGCCTCTGTTTGTTCAGCGAAGATAGTTGCAATGAATGCTGTTTTGTGAATAGTGCTTTGTCCGAGGTTTGCCTATCTCGCCTTTTAAACGCCCCATTCTAACCATCAGGGTGTTAACTCCAATTCGCCGTGTGCATGGATAAAGCTTGTATTAGTGACGGCAATGTACTGCATAGAACAGTGCACAGCGTGAGCTTTTCTACACCTCACGTCGACCTGGGGACCAAGCGACATCATTCGTAAAATGTGGGTCATACATCAGTTTCTTACGTGTTAAAGAAAACAGTTTGTTGCAGTGTGCACTGCACTGCCCGTTAATGGTAAGCGAGTTTGTCGTGTGTCGACTACTCATTGTTTTCCATTAAACTTCACGGTCTGAAGTGTCCTCTGTGTCCAAACAGTTTGGTTTCTCCTCCTCGGAGAAGAGCGCACCTGTGAGAGCCTTTCCCATTGAAATACATGGAAGAAGCGGAAAGTAGAATTTCTCTTTAAGCCAAGCATTCAGTAGTTCTGATCGTTTTTGTCTGTGCAACGTTGCCAGTTGCCACTTGGCAGCAGGGAAAGAGAGGAATCTCTGTGGTGAAAGAGCAAACTGTGACTTTCACAAAGGTAAAACAAGCTCCCTAGCTCCAATTGTTTCAAACCCATTGTTTTGTTCTTCGTCCTTGCACAATGGTGCACTGTAGATGCATTAGAGCTTTTCCCTTTGAATTACATGGAAAACGCAAAAAGATCCATTTCTCTTTTAGGCGGCATAATGGAAGTGCACAGTGTGTGCTATACTACACCTCAGGTTGCCCTTGGAAACAAAGTGACACTGTCTCGTATTCATAAAATGCGGCTCATACCTATGTTTCTGTGTGCTACGCAGTGCACCTTGCTTCAAACTGTCTTCTTTAGCACATAAGAAACAAAGGTATGACCCGCATTTTACGATCTGATACATTGTCACTTTGTTCCAGGACAAACAGTTTGAAGCAGGGTGCACTGTACTGCCCGTAAGTAGCATTTCTCTTTTTAGACAGCATCATGGAAGTTCACGCGTGTGCTCTCCCTACACCTCAGTTTGACCTTGAGAACAAAGTGGCAATGTTTCAGATTCAAAAAGTGGGGGTCATACTTTTTATTTCTTATGTGCCCAAGGAAACAGTTTGAAGCAGGGTGCTCTGCACTGCCCATAAGTAGCATTTCTCTTTTTAGACAGCGTAATGGAAGTGATGGAAATGCACAGCCTGTGCGCTTTGACACCTCTCTTTGTCCTTGGGACCAAAGTGACAATGGATCATATTCGTAACATGCAGGTCCTATCTTTGTTCCCTATGTGTTAAAAGAAAACAGTTACAAGCACTGTGCACTGCACTGCTCGTTGTAGAGTGCGCGTTTGAAATGTTTACGCTACTTATTTTCCCCATTAGACTTCACGTTCTCAAGTGTCCTGTGTGTCCAAACTGCTTTCTTTCTCTTCGTCGTATCATACAGTAATCTGTAGTTGCGTGAGAGCTTTTTCCCATTGAAGCACATGGAAGCGCCGAAAGTAGCATTTCACTTTCAGAGGGCATAACGGAGTGCACAGCGTGTGGTATATACTACACCTCACTTTGACCTTGGGAACAAAGTGTCAATGTATCGAATTCGTAAAATCGCGGGTCATACGTTTGTTTCTTATGTGTTAAAGAAAACAGTTTGAAGCATTGTGCACTGCACTGCCCTTTGTAGTGCGTGCGTTTGAAATGTTGACACTACTTCTTTTTTTCCATTGGACTGCACTTTCAGAAGCGTCCTGTGTGTCCAAACAGTTTTGTTTCTCTTCCTCGCAGAATAGAACTCTGTAGTGGCGTTAGAGCTTCTCCGGTTGAAATACTTGGAAAACGCAGAAAGTAGCATTTCTATTTTACAGGGCATAATGGAAGTGCATAGCGTGTGCTCTTCTACACCTCACTTTGACCTTGGGAACAAAGTGTCAATGTATCGAATTCGTAAAATCGCGGGTCATATGTTTGTTTCTTATGTGTTAAAAGAAAACAGTTTGAAGCATTGTGCACTGCACTGCCCTTTGTAATGCGTGCGTTTGAAATGTTGACACTACTTATTTTTTCCATTGGACTGCACTTTCAGAAGTGTCCTGCGTGTCCAAAGAGTTTTGTTTCTCTTCCTCGCAGAATAGAACTCTGTAGTGGCGTTAGAGCTTTTCCCGTTGAAATACTTGGAAAGGCAGAAAGTACCATTTCTATTTTACAGGGCATAATGGAAGTGCATACCTTGTGCTAAACTACACCGCACTTTGACCTTGGGAACAAAGTGACAATGTATCGTATTCTAAAAATGAGGGTCAGGCTTTATCCGTATGTGTAAAGCAGACAGTTTGAAGTATTGTGCACTGCACTGCTCTTGGTAATACGCACGTTTGAGATGTTGACACTACTTATTTTTTTATTGGACTGCACTTTCAGAAGTGTCCTGTGTGTCCAAACTATTTTGTTTCTCTTCCTCGCAGAATAGAACTCTGTAGTGGCGTTAGAGCTTTTCCCGTTGAAATACTTGGAAACGCAGAAAGTAGCATTTCTATTTTTACAGAGCATAATGGAAGTGCATAGCGTGTGCTAAAATACACCTCACTATGACCTTGGGAACAAAGGGTCACTGTCTCGTATTCGAAAAATCGCGGGTCATACCTTCGTTCCTGATGTGTTCAAGAAAACAGCTTGAAGCATTGTGCACTGCACTGTCACGTTGTAGTGCGCTCGTTGGAAATGTTTACACTACTTATTTTTTCCGTTAGATTTCATGTTCTGAAGCATCCTGTGTGTCCAAACAGTTTTTCTCTTCAGCGTATAATAGCGCACTGTAGATTTGTTAGAGCTTTTCCCATTGAAATACATGGAAAACGAGGAAAGCAGCATTTCTCTTTTTAGACAGCATAAAGGAATGAATGTGGGTTTGACATCCTCTTTAATCCAGAGAGATACACAATTGCACCAGGAGCACAACCTTGCTTGAGCTTCGCCTCTGTTTGTTCAGCGAAGATAGTTGCAATGAATGCTGTTTTGTGAACAGTGCTTTGTCCGAGGTTTGCCTATCTACGCCTTTTTAAAACGCCCCATTCTAACCATCAGGGTGTAAACTCCAATTCGCCGTGTGCATGGATAAAGCTTGTATTAGTGACGGCAATGTACTGCATGAGAACAGTGCACGGCGTGAGCTTTTCTACACCTCACGTCGACCTGGGAACCAAGCGACATCATTCGTAAAATGTGGGTCATACATCAGTTTCTTACGTGTTAAAGAAAACAGTTTGTTGCAGTGTGCACTTGCACTGCCCGTTAAGTAAGCGGAGTTTGTCATGTGTCGACTACTCATTTGTTTTTCCATTAAACTTCACGGTCTGAAGTGTCCTCTGTGTCCAAACAGTTTGGTTTCTCCTCCTCGGAGAAGAGCGCACCTGTGAGAGCCTTTCCCATTGAAATACATGGAAGAAGCGGAAAGTAGAATTTCTCTTTAAGCCAAGCATTCAGTAGTTCTGATCGTTTTGTCTGTGCAGCGTTGCCAGTTGCCACTTGGCAGCAGGGAAAGAGAGGAATCTCTGTGGTGAAAGAGCAAACTGTGACTTTCACAAAGGTAAAACAAGCTCCTAGCTCCAATTGTTTCAAACCCATTGTTTTGTTCTTCGTCCTTGTACAATGGTGCACTGTAGATGCATTAGAGCTTTTCCCTTTGAATTACATGGAAAGCGCAAAAAGATCCATTTCTCTTTTAGGCGGCATAATGGAAGTGCACAGTGTGTGCTATACTACACCTCAGGTTGCCCTTGGAAACAAAGTGACACTGTCTCGTATTCATAAAATGCGGCTCATACCTATGTTTCTGTGTGCTCACGCCAGTGCACCTTGCTTCAAACTGTCTTCTTTAACACATAAGAAACAAAGGTATGACCCGCATTTCACGAATCCGATACATTGTCACTTTGTTGCCAAGGACAAACAGTTTGAAGCAGGGTGCACTGTACTGCCCGTAAGTAGCATTTCTCTTTTTAGACAGCATCATGGAAGTTCACCGCGTGTGCTCTCCTACACCTCAGTTTGACCTTGAGAACAAAGTGGCAATGTTTCAGATTCAAAAAGTGGGGGGTCATACTTTTATTTCTTATGTGTACAAGGAAACAGTTTGAAGCAGGGTGCTCTGCACTGCCCATAAGTAGCATTTCTCTTTTAGACAGCGTAATGGAAGTGATGGAAATGCACAGCCTGTGCGCTTTGACACCTCTCTTTGTCCTTGGGACCAAAGTGACAATGGATCATATTCGTAACATGCAGGTCCTATCTTTGTTCCCTATGTGTTAAAGAAAACAGTTACAAGCACTGTGCACTGCACTGCTCGTTGTAGAGTCTTGGCGTTTGAAATGTTTACGCTACTTATTTTTCCCATTAGACTTCCACGTTCTCAAGTGTCCTGTGTGTCCAAACTGCTTTCTTTCTCTTCGTCGTATCATACAGTAATCTGTAGTTGCGTGAGAGCTTTTCCCATTGAAGCACATGGAAAGCGCCGAAAGTAGCATTTCACTTTTAGAGGGCATAACGGAAGTGCACAGCGTGTGGTATATACTACACCTCACTTTGACCTTGGGAACAAAGTGTCAATGTATCGAATTCGTAAAATCGCGGGTCATACGTTTGTTTCTTATGTGTTAAAGAAAACAGTTTGAAGCATTGTGCACTGCACTGCCCTTTGTAGTACGTGCGTTTGAAATGTTGACACTACTCTTTTTTCCATTGGACTGCACTTTCAGAAGCGTCCTGTGTGTCCAAACAGTTTTTGTTTCTCTTCCTCGCAGAATAGAACTCTGTAGTGGCGTTAGAGCTTCTCCGGTTGAAATACTTGGAAAACGCAGAAAGTAGCATTTCTATTTTACAGGGCATAATGGAAGTGCATAGCGTGTGCTCTTCTACACCTCACTTTGACCTTGGGAACAAAGTGTCAATGTATCGAATTCGTAAAATGCGGGTCATATGTTTGTTTTCTTATGTGTTAAAGAAAACAGTTTGAAGCATTGTGCACTGCACTGCCCTTTGTAATACGTGCGTTTGAAATGTTGACACTACTTATTTTTTCCATTGGACTGCACTTTCAGAAGTGTCCTGCGTGTCCAAAGAGTTTTGTTTCTCTTCCTCGCAGAATAGAACTCTGTAGTGGCGTTAGAGCTTTTCCGTTGAAATACTTGGAAAGCGCAGAAAGTACCATTTCTATTTTACAGGGCATAATGGAAGTGCATACCTTGTGCTAAACTACACCGCACTTTGACCTTGGGAACAAAGTGACAATGTATCGTATTCTAAAATGAGGGTCAGGCTTTATCCGTATGTGTAAAGCAGACAGTTTGAAGTATTGTGCACTGCACTGCTCTTGGTAATACGCACGTTTGAGATGTTGACACTACTTATTTTTTTATTGGACTGCACTTTCAGAAGTGTCCTGTGTGTCCAAACTATTTTGTTTCTCTTCCTCGCAGAATAGAACTCTGTAGTGGCGTTAGAGCTTTTCCCGTTGAAATACTTGGAAAACGCAGAAAGTAGCATTTCTATTTTACAGAGCATAATGGAAGTGCATAGCGTGTGCTAAAATACACCTCACTATGACCTTAGGAACAAAGGGTCACTGTCTCGTATTCGAAAAATCGCCGGGTCATACCTTCGTTCCTGATGTGTTCAAGAAAACAGCTTGAAGCATTGTGCACTGCACTGTCCGTTGTAATGCGCTCGTTGGAAATGTTTACACTACTTATTTTTTCCGTTAGATTTCATGTTCTGAAGCATCCTGTGTGTCCAAACAGTTTTCTCTTCAGCGTATAATAGCGCACTGTAGATTTGTTAGAGCTTTTCCCATTGAAATACATGGAAAACGAGGGAAAGCAGCATTTCTCTTTTAGACAGCATAAAGGAATGAATGTGGGTTTGACATCCTCTTTAATCCAGAGAGATACACAATTGCACCAGGAGCACAACCTTGCTTGAGCTTCGCCTCTGTTTGTTCAGCGAAGATAGTTGCAATGAATGCTGTTTTGTGAACAGTGCTTTGTCCGAGGTTTGCCTATCTACGCCTTTTAAACGCCCCATTCTAACCATCAGGGTGTAACTCCAATTCGCCGTGTGCATGGATAAAGCTTGTATTAGTGGCGGCAATGTACTGCATAGAACAGTGCACGGCGTGAGCTTTTCTACACCTCCACGTCGACCTGGGAACCAAGCGACATCATTCGTAAAATGTGGGTCATACATCAGTTTCTTACGTGTTAAAGAAAACAGTTTGTTGCAGTGTGCACTGCACTGCCCGTTAATGGTAAGCGAGTTTGTCGTATGTGTCGACTACTCATTGTTTTTCCATTAAACTTCACGGTCTGAAGTGTCCTCTGTGTCCAAACAGTTTGGTTTCTCCTCCTCGGAGAAGAGCGCACCTGTGAGAGCCTTTCCCATTGAAATACATGGAAGAAGCGGAAAGTAGAATTTCTCTTTAAGCCAAGCATTCAGTAGTTCTGATCGTTTTGTCTGTGCAACGTTGCCAGTTGCCACTTGGCAGCAGGGAAAGAGAGGAATCTCTGTGGTGAAAAGAGCAAACTGTGACTTTCACAAGGTAAAACAAGCTCCTAGCTCCAATTGTTTCAAACCCATTGTTTTTGTTCTTCGTCCTTGTACAATGGTGCACTGTAGATGCATTAGAGCTTTTCCCTTTGAATTACATGGAAAACGCAAAAAGATCCATTTCTCTTTTAGGCGGCATAATGGGAAGTGCACAGTGTGTGCTATACTACACCTCAGGTTGCCCTTGGAAACAAAGTGACACTGTCTCGTATTCATAAAATGCGGCTCATACCTATGTTTCTGTGTGCTACGCAGTGCACCTTGCTTCAAACTGTCTTCTTTAACACATAAGAAACAAAGGTATGACCCGCATTTTCCGAATCGATACATTGTCACTTTGTTGCCAAGGACAAACAGTTTGAAGCAGGGTGCACTGTACTGCCCGTAAGTAGCATTTCTCTTTTAGACAGCATCATGGAAGTTCACCGCGTGTGCTCTCCTACACCTCAGTTTGACCTTGAGAACAAAGTGGCAATGTTTCCAGATTCAAAAAAGTGGGGGTCATACTTTTTATTTCTTATGTGTCCAAGGAAACAGTTTGAAGCAGGGTGCTCTGCACTGCCCATAAGTAGCATTTCTCTTTTAGACAGCGTAATGGAAGTGATGGAAATGCACAGCCTGTGCGCTTTGACACCCTCTCTTTGTCCTTGGGACCAAAGTGACAATGGATCATATTCGTAACATGCAGGTCCTATCTTTGTTCCCTATGTGTTAAAGAAAACAGTTACAAGCACTGTGCACTGCACTGCTCGTTGTAGAGTCTGCGCGTTTGAAATGTTTACGCTACTTATTTTTCCCATTAGACTTCACGTTCTCAAGTGTCCTGTGTGTCCAAACTGCTTTCTTTCTCTTCGTCGTATCATACAGTAATCTGTAGTTGCGTGAGAGCTTTTTCCCATTGAAGCACATGGAAAGCGCCGAAAGTAGCATTTCACTTTTAGAGGGCATAACGGAAGTGCACAGCGTGTGGTATATACTACACCTCACTTTGACCTTGGGAACAAAGTGTCAATGTATCGAGTTAAGTAAAATGCGGGTCATACGTTTTGTTTCTTATGTGTTAAAAGAAAACAGTTTGAAGCATTGTGCACTGCACTGCCCTTTGTAGTGCGTGCGTTTGAAATGTTGACACTACTTCTTTTTTTCCATTGGACTGCACTTTCAGAAGCGTCCTGTGTGTCCAAACAGTTTTGTTTCTCTTCCTCGCAGAATAGAACTCTGTAGTGGCGTTAGAGCTTCTCCGGTTGAAATACTTGGAAAACGCAGAAAGTAGCATTTTCTATTTTACAGGGCATAATGGAAGTGCATAGCGTGTGCTCTTCTACACCTC
Source organism: Cryptotis parvus (assembly GCA_021461705.1). Lineage (NCBI taxonomy): Eukaryota > Metazoa > Chordata > Mammalia > Eulipotyphla > Soricidae > Cryptotis > Cryptotis parvus. The sequence continues at coordinate 17,891 of JAJIBD010029114.1, forward strand.
ACTTTGACCTTGGGAACAAAGTGTCAATGTATCGAATTCGTAAAATCGCGGGTCATATGTTTGTTTCTTATGTGTTAAAGAAAACAGTTTGAAGCATTGTGCACTGCACTGCCCTTTGTAGTACGTTTGAAATGTTGACACTACTTATTTTTTTCCATTGGACTGCACTTTCAGAAGTGTCCTGCGTGTCCAAAGAGTTTTGTTTTCTCTTCCTCGCAGAATAGAACTCTGTAGTGGCGTTAGAGCTTTTCCCGTTGAAATACTTGGAAAGCGCAGAAAGTACCATTTCTATTTTACAGGGCATAATGGAAGTGCATACCTTGTGCTAAACTACACCGCACTTTGACCTTGGGAACAAAGTGACAATGTATCGTATTCTAAAATGAGGGTCAGGCTTTATCCGTATGTGTAAAGCAGACAGTTTGAAGTATTGTGCACTGCACTGCTCTTGGTAATGCGCACGTTTGAGATGTTGACACTACTTATTTTTTTATTGGACTGCACTTTCAGAAGTGTCCTGTGTGTCCAAACTATTTTGTTTCTCTTCCTCGCAGAATAGAACTCTGTAGTGGCGTTAGAGCTTTTCCCGTTGAAATACTTGGAAAGCGCAGAAAGTAGCATTTCTATTTTACAGAGCATAATGGAAGTGCATAGCGTGTGCTAAAATACACCTCACTATGACCTTAGGAACAAAGGGTCACTGTCTCGTATTCGAAAAATCGCGGGTCATACCTTCGTTCCTGATGTGTTCAAGAAAACAGCTTGAAGCATTGTGCACTGCACTGTCCGTTGTAATGCGCTCGTTGGAAATGTTTACACTACTTATTTTTTTCCGTTAGATTTCATGTTCTGAAGCATCCTGTGTGTCCAAACAGTTTTTCTCTTCAGCGTATAATAGCGCACTGTAGATTTGTTAGAGCTTTTCCCATTGAAATACATGGAAAACGAGGAAAGCAGCATTTCTCTTTTTAGACAGCATAAAGGAATGAATGTGGGTTTGACATCCTCTTTAATCCAGAGAGATACACAATTGCACCAGGAGCACAACCTTGCTTGAGCTTCGCCTCTGTTTGTTCAGCGAAGATGGTTGCAATGAATGCTGTTTTGTGAACAGTGCTTTGTCCGAGGTTTGCCTATCTACGCCTTTTAAACGCCCCATTCTAACCATCAGGGTGTAAACTCCAATTCGCCGTGTGCATGGATAAAGCTTGTATTAGTGACGGCAATGTACTGCATAGAACAGTGCACAGCGTGAGCTTTTCTACACCTCACGTCGACCTGGGGAACCAAGCGACATCATTCGTAAAATGTGGGTCATACATCAGTTTCTTACGTGTTAAAGAAAACAGTTTGTTGCAGTGTGCACTGCACTGCCCGTTAATGGTAAGCGAGTTTGTCATGTGTCGACTACTCATTGTTTTTCCATTAAACTTCCACGGTCTGAAGTGTCCTCTGTGTCCAAACAGTTTGGTTTCTCCTCCTCGGAGAAGAGCGCACCTGTGGAGCCTTTCCCATTGAAATACATGGAAGAAGCGGAAAGTAGAATTTCTCTTTAAGCCAAGCATTCAGTAGTTCTGATCGTTTTGTCTGTGCAACGTTGCCAGTTGCCACTTGGCAGCAGAGGGAAAGAGAGGAATCTCTGTGGTGAAAGAGCAAACTGTGACTTTCACAAGGTAAAACAAGCTCCTAGCTCCAATTGTTTCAAACCCATTGTTTTGTTCTTCGTCCTTGTACAATGGTGCACTGTAGATGCATTAGAGCTTTTCCTTTGAATTACATGGAAAACGCAAAAGATCCATTTCTCTTTTAGGCGGCATAATGGAAGTGCACAGTGTGTGCTATACTACACCTCAGGTTGCCCTTGGAAACAAAGTGACACTGTCTCGTATTCATAAAATGCGGCTCATACCTATGTTTCTGTGTGCTCGCGAGTGCACCTTGCTTCAAACTGTCTTCTTTAACACATAAGAAACAAAGGTATGACCCGCATTTTTCGAATCTGACTCACATTATCACTTTGTTCCAAGGACAAACAGTTTGAAGCAGGGTGCACTGTACTGCCCGTAAGTAGCATTTCTCTTTTAGACAGCATCATGGAAGTTCACCGCGTGTGCTCTCCTACACCTCAGTTTGACCTTGAGAACAAAGTGGCAATGTTTCAGATTCAAAAAGTGGGGGTCATACTTTTATTTCTTATGTGTCCAAGGAAACAGTTTGAAGCAGGGTGCTCTGCACTGCCCATAAGTAGCATTTCTCTTTTAGACAGCGTAATGGAAGTGATGGAAATGCACAGCCAGTGCGCTTTGACACCTCTCTTTGTCCTTGGGACCAAAGTGACAATGGATCATATTCGTAACATGCAGGTCCCTATCTTTTGTTCCCTATGTGTTAAAGAAAACAGTTACAAGCACTGTGCACTGCACTGCTCGTTGTAGAGTCTTGGCGTTTGAAATGTTCACGCTACTTATTTTTCCCATTAGACTTCACGTTCTCAAGTGTCCTGTGTGTCCAAACTGCTTTCTTTCTCTTCGTCGTATCATACAGTAATCTGTAGTTGCGTGAGAGCTTTCCCATTGGAAGCACATGGAAACGCCGAAAGTAGCATTTCACTTTTAGAGGGCATAACGGAAGTGCAGGCGTGTGGTATATACTACACCTCACTTTGACCTTGGGAACAAAGTGTCAATGTATCGAGTTCGTAAAATGCGGGTCATACGTTTGTTTCTTATGTGTTAAAGAAAACAGTTTGAAGCATTGTGCACTGCACTGCCCTTTGTAATGCGTGCGTTTGAAATGTTGACACTACTTCTTTTTTTCCATTGGACTGCACTTTCAGAAGCGTCCTGTGTGTCCAAACAGTTTTGTTTTCTCTTCCTCGCAGAATAGAACTCTGTAGTGGCGTTAGAGCTTCTCCGGTTGAAATACTTGGAAGCAGAAAGTAGCATTTCTATTTTACAGGGCATAATGGAAGTGCATAGCGTGTGCTCTTCTACACCTCACTTTGACCTTGGGAACAAAGTGTCAATGTATCGAATTAAAAATGCGGGTCATATGTTTGTTTCTTATGTGTTAAAAGAAAACAGTTTGAAGCATTGTGCACTGCGCTGCCCTTTGTAGTGCGTGCGTTTGAAATGTTGACACTACTTATTTTTTCCATTGGACTGCACTTTCAGGAAGTGTCCTGCGTGTCCAAAGAGTTTTGTTTTCTCTTCCTCTGCAGAATGGGAACTCTGTAGTGGCGTTAGAGCTTTTCCCGTTGAAATACTTGGAAAACGCAGAAAGTACCATTTCTATTTTACAGGGCATAATGGAAGTGCATACCTTGTACTACACCGCACTTTGACCTTGGGAACAAAGTGACAATGTATCGTATTCTAAAATGAGGGTCAGGCTTTATCCGTATGTGTAAAGCAGACAGTTTGAAGTATTGTGCACTGCACTGCTCTTGGTAGTACGCACGTTTGAGATGTTGACACTACTTATTTTTTTATTGGACTGCACTTTCCAGAAGTGTCCTGTGTGTCCAAACTATTTTGTTTCTCTTCCTGCAGAATAGAACTCTGTAGTGGCGTTAGAGCTTTTCCCGTTGAAATACTTGGAAAGCGCAGAAAGTAGCATTTCTATTTTACAGAGCATAATGGAAGTGCATAGCGTGTGCTAAAATACACCTCACTATGACCTTGGGAACAAAGGGTCACTGTCTCGTATTCGAAAAATGCGGGTCATACCTTCGTTCCTGATGTGTTCAAGAAAACAGCTTGAAGCATTGTGCACTGCACTGTCCGTTGTAGTGCGCTCGTTGGAAATGTTTACACTACTTATTTTTTTCCGTTAGATTTCATGTTCTGAAGCATCCTGTGTGTCCAAACAGTTTTTCTCTTCAGCGTATAATAGCGCACTGTAGATTTGTTAGAGCTTTTCCCATTGAAATACATGGAAAACGAGGAAAGCAGCATTTCTCTTTTAGACAGCATAAAGGAATGAATGTGGGTTTGACATCCTCTTTAATCCAGAGATACACAATTGCACCAGGAGCACAACCTTGCTTGAGCTTCGCCTCTGTTTGTTCAGCGAAGATAGTTGCAATGAATGCTGTTTTGTGAACAGTGCTTTGTCCGAGGTTTGCCTATCTCACGCCTTTTAAACGCCCCATTCTAACCATCAGGGTGTAAACTCCAATTCGCCGTGTGCATGGATAAAGCTTGTATTAGTGACGGCAATGTACTGCATAGAACAGTGCACAGCGTGAGCTTTTCTACACCTCCACGTCGACCTGGGGAACCAAGCGACATCATTCGTAAAATGTGGGTCATACATCAGTTTCTTACGTGTTAAAGAAAACAGTTTGTTGCAGTGTGCACTGCACTGCCCGTTAATGGTAAGCGAGTTTGTCATGTGTCGACTACTCATTGTTTTTCCATTAAACTTCACGGTCTGAAGTGTCCTCTGTGTCCAAACAGTTTGGTTTCTCCTCCTCGGAGAAGAGCGCACCTGTGAGAGCCTTTCCCATTGAAATACATGGAAGAAGCGGAAAGTAGAATTTCTCTTTAAGCCAAGCATTCAGTAGTTCTGATCGTTTTTGTCTGTGCAGCGTTGCCAGTTGCCACTTGGCAGCAGGGAAAGAGAGGAATCTCTGTGGTGAAAGAGCAAACTGTGACTTTCACAAGGTAAAACAAGCTCCTAGCTCCAATTGTTTCAAACCCATTGTTTTGTTCTTCGTCCTTGTACAATGGTGCACTGTAGATGCATTAGAGCTTTTTCCCTTTGAATTACATGGAAAACGCAAAAAAGATCCATTTCTCTTTTAGGCGGCATAATGGAAGTGCACAGTGTGTGCTTATACTACACCTCAGGTTGCCCTTGGAAACAAAGTGACACTGTCTCGTATTCATAAAATGCGGCTCATACCTATGTTTCTGTGTGCTACGCGGTGCACCTTGCTTCAAACTGTCTTCTTTAACACATAAGAAACAAAGGTATGACCCGCATTTCTCGAATCACGATACATTGTCACTTTGTTCCAAGGACAAACAGTTTGAAGCAGGGTGCACTGTACTGCCCGTAAGTAGCATTTCTCTTTTAGACAGCATCATGGAAGTTCACCGCGTGTGCTCTCCTACACCTCAGTTTGACCTTGAGAACAAAGTGGCAATGTTTCAGATTCAAAAAGTGGGGGTCATACTTTTATTTCTTATGTGTACAAAGGAAACAGTTTGAAGCAGGGTGCTCTGCACTGCCCATAAGTAGCATTTCTCTTTTAGACAGCGTAATGGAAGTGATGGAAATGCACAGCCTGTGCGCTTTGACACCTCTCTTTGTCCTTGGGACCAAAGTGACAATGGATCATATTCGTAACATGCAGGTCCTATCTTTGTTCCCTATGTGTTAAAGAAAACAGTTACAAGCACTGTGCACTGCACTGCTCGTTGTAGAGTCTTGGCGTTTGAAATGTTTACGCTACTTATTTTTCCCATTAGACTTCACGTTCTCAAGTGTCCTGTGTGTCCAAACTGCTTTCTTTCTCTTCGTCGTATCATACAGTAATCTGTAGTTGCGTGAGAGCTTTTCCCATTGAAGCACATGGAAAGCGCCGAAGTAGCATTTCACTTTTAGAGGGCATAACGGAAGTGCACAGCGTGTGGTATATACTACACCTCACTTTGACCTTGGGAACAAAGTGTCAATGTATCGAATTCGTAAAATCACGGGTCATACGTTTGTTTCTTATGTGTTAAAGAAAACAGTTTGAAGCATTGTGCACTGCACTGCCCTTTGTAATGCGTGCGTTTGAAATGTTGACACTACTTCTTTTTTCCATTGGACTGCACTTTCAGAAGCGTCCTGTGTGTCCAAACAGTTTTGTTTCTCTTCCTCGCAGAATAGAACTCTGTAGTGGCGTTAGAGCTTCTCCGGTTGAAATACTTGGAAAACGCAGAAAGTAGCATTTCTATTTTACAGGGCATAATGGAAGTGCATAGCGTGTGCTCTTCTACACCCTCACTTTGACCTTGGGAACAAAGTGTCAATGTATCGAATTACGTAAAATCGCGGGTCATATGTTTGTTTCTTATGTGTTAAAGAAAACAGTTTGAAGCATTGTGCACTGCACTGCCCTTTGTAGTGACGTGCGTTTGAAATGTTGACACTACTTATTTTTTCCATTGGACTGCACTTTCAGAAGTGTCCCTGCGTGTCCAAGAGTTTTGTTTCTCTTCCTCCGCCAGAATAGAACTCTGTAGTGGCGTTAGAGCTTTTCCGTTGAAATACTTGGAAGCGCAGAAAGTACCATTTCTATTTTACAGGGCATAATGGAAGTGCATAGCCTTGTGCTAAACTACTCCGCACTTTGACCTTGGGAACAAAGTGACAATGTATCGTATTCTAAAATGAGGGTCAGGCTTTATCCGTATGTGTAAAGCAGACAGTTTGAGTATTGTGCACTGCACTGCTCTTGGTACGCACGTTTGAGATGTTGACACTACTTATTTTTTTTATTGGACTGCACTTTCAGAAGTGTCCTGTGTGTCCAAACTATTTTGTTTCTCTTCCTCGCAGAATAGAACTCTGTAGTGGCGTTAGAGCTTTTCCCGTTGAAATACTTGGAAAGCGCAGAAAGTAGCATTTCTATTTTACAGAGCATAATGGAAGTGCATAGCGTGTGCTAAAATACACCTCACTATGACCTTAGGAACAAAGGGTCACTGTCTCGTATTCGAAAAATGCCGGGTCATACCTTCGTTCCTGATGTGTTCAAGAAAACAGCTTGAAGCATTGTGCACTGCACTGTCCGTTGTAATGCGCTCGTTGGAAATGTTTACACTACTTATTTTTTTCCGTTAGATTTCATGTTCTGAAGCATCCTGTGTGTCCAAACAGTTTTCTCTTCAGCGTATAATGGCGCACTGTAGATTTGTTAGAGCTTTTCCCATTGAAATACATGGAAAGCGAGGAAAGCAGCATTTCTCTTTTAGACAGCATAAAGGAATGAATGTGGGTTTGACATCCTCTTTAATCCAGAGAGATACACAATTGCACCAGGAGCACAACCTTGCTTGAGCTTCGCCTCTGTTTGTTCAGCGAAGATAGTTGCAATGAATGCTGTTTTGTGAACAGTGCTTTGTCCGAGGTTTGCCTATCTACGCCTTTTAAACGCCCCATTCTAACCATCAGGGTGTAAACTCCAATTCGCCGTGTGCATGGATAAAAGCTTGTATTAGTGGCGGCAATGTACTGCATAGAACAGTGCACAGCGTGAGCTTTTCTACACCTCACGTCGACCTGGGAACCAAGCGACATCATTCGTAAAATGTGGGTCATACATCAGTTTCTTACGTGTTAAAGAAAACAGTTTGTTGCAGTGTGCACTGCACTGCCCGTTAATGGTAAGCGAGTTTGTCATGTGTCGACTACTCATTGTTTTCCATTAAACTTCACGGTCTGAAGTGTCCTCTGTGTCCAAACAGTTTGGTTTCTCCTCCTCGGAGAAGGCGCACCTGTGAGAGCCTTTCCCATTGAAATACATGGAAGAAGCGGAAAGTAGAATTTCTCTTTAAGCCAAGCATTCAGTAGTTCTGATCGTTTTGTCTGTGCAACGTTGCCAGTTGCCACTTGGCAGCAGGGGAAAGAGAGGAATCTCTGTGGTGAAAGAGCAAACTGTGACTTTCACAAGGTAAAACAAGCTCCTAGCTCCAATTGTTTCAAACCCATTGTTTTGTTCTTCGTCCTTGTACAATGGTGCACTGTAGATGCATTAGAGCTTTTCCCTTTGAATTACATGGAAAGCGCAAAAAAGATCCATTTCTCTTTTAGGCGGCATAATGGAAGTGCACAGTGTGTGCTATACTACACCTCAGGTTGCCCTTGGAAACAAAGTGACACTGTCTCGTATTCATAAAATGCGGCTCATACCTATGTTTCTGTGTGCTACGCGAGTGCACCTTGCTTCAAACTGTCTTCTTTAACACATAAGAAACAAAGGTATGACCCGCATTTCTGACAATCGATACATTGTCACTTTGTTGACCAAACACAAGTTTGAAGCAGGGTGCACTGTACTGCCCGTAAGTAGCATTTCTCTTTTTAGACAGCATCATGGAAGTTCACCGCGTGTGCTCTCCCTACACCTCAGTTTGACCTTGAGAACAAAGTGGCAATGTTTCAGATTCAAAAAGTGGGGGGTCATACTTTTTTATTTCTTATGTGTCCAAGGAAACAGTTTGAAGCAGGGTGCTCTGCACTGCCCATAAGTAGCATTTCTCTTTTAGACAGCGTAATGGAAGTGATGGAAATGCACAGCCTGTGCGCTTTGACACCTCTCTTTGTCCTTGGGACCAAAGTGACAATGGATCATATTCGTAACATGCAGGTCCTATCTTTGTTCCCTATGTGTTAAAAGAAAACAGTTACAAGCACTGTGCACTGCACTGCTCGTTGTAGATGCGCGTTTGAAATGTTTACGCTACTTATTTTTTCCCATTAGACTTCACGTTCTCAAGTGTCCTGTGTGTCCAAACTGCTTTCTTTCTCTTCGTCGTATCATACAGTAATCTGTAGTTGCGTGAGAGCTTTTTCCCATTGAAGCACATGGAAAGCGCCGAAAGTAGCATTTCACTTTTAGAGGGCATAACGGAAGTGCACAGGCGTGTGGTATACTACACCTCACTTTGACCTTGGGAACAAAGTGTCAATGTATCGAATTCGTAAAATGCGGGTCATACGTTTGTTTCTTATGTGTTAAAAGAAAACAGTTTGAAGCATTGTGCACTGCACTGCCCTTTGTAATGCGTGCGTTTGAAATGTTGACACTACTTCTTTTTTCCATTGGACTGCACTTTCAGAAGCGTCCTGTGTGTCCAAACAGTTTTGTTTTCTCTTCCTCGCAGAATAGAACTCTGTAGTGGCGTTAGAGCTTCTCCGGTTGAAATACTTGGAAAGCATGAAAGTAGCATTTCTATTTTACAGGGCATAATGGAAGTGCATAGCGTGTGCTCTTCTACACCTCACTTTGACCTTGGGAACAAAGTGTCAATGTATCGAATTCGTAAAATCGCGGGTCATATGTTTGTTTCTTATGTGTTAAAGAAAACAGTTTGAAGCATTGTGCACTGCACTGCCCTTTGTAGTACGTGCGTTTGAAATGTTGACACTACTTATTTTTCCATTGGACTGCACTTTCAGAAGTGTCCTGCGTGTCCAAGAGTTTTGTTTCTCTTCCTCGCAGAATAGAACTCTGTAGTGGCGTTAGAGCTTTTCCGTTGAAATACTTGGAAAGCGCAGAAAGTACCATTTCTATTTTACAGGGCATAATGGAAGTGCATACCTTGTGCTAAACTACCGCACTTTGACCTTGGGAACAAAGTGACAATGTATCGTATTCTAAAATGAGGGTCAGGCTTTATCCGTATGTGTAAAGCAGACAGTTTGAGTATTGTGCACTGCACTGCTCTTGGTAATGCGCACGTTTGAGATGTTGACACTACTTATTTTTTATTGGACTGCACTTTCAGAAGTGTCCTGTGTGTCCAAACTATTTTTGTTTCTCTTCCTCGCAGAATAGAACTCTGTAGTGGCGTTAGAGCTTTTCCCGTTGAAATACTTGGAAAGCGCAGAAAGTAGCATTTCTATTTTACAGAGCATAATGGAAGTGCATAGCGTGTGCTAAAATACACCTCACTATGACCTTGGGAACAAAGGGTCACTGTCTCGTATTCGAAAAATGCGGGTCATACCTTCGTTCCTGATGTGTTCAAGAAAACAGCTTGAAGCATTGTGCACTGCACTGTCCGTTGTAAATGCGCTCGTTGGAAATGTTTACACTACTTATTTTTTCCGTTAGATTTCATGTTCTGAAGCATCCTGTGTGTCCAAACAGTTTTCTCTTCAGCGTATAATAGCGCACTGTAGATTTGTTAGAGCTTTTTCCCATTGAAATACATGGAAAACGAGGAAAGCAGCATTTCTCTTTTTAGACAGCATAAAGGAATGAATGTGGGTTTGACATCCCTCTTTAATCCGAGAGAGATACACAATTGCACCAGGAGCACAACCTTGCTTGAGCTTCGCCTCTGTTTGTTCAGCGAAGATAGTTGCAATGAATGCTGTTTTGTGAACAGTGCTTTGTCCGAGGTTTGCCTATCTCGCCTTTTAAACGCCCCATTCTAACCATCAGGGTGTTAACTCAATTCGCCGTGTGCATGGATAAAGCTTGTATTAGTGGCGGCAATGTACTGCATAGAACAGTGCACAGCGTGAGCTTTTCTACACCTCCACGTCGACCTGGGGAACCAAGCGACATCATTCGTAAAATGTGGGTCATACATCAGTTTCTTACGTGTTAAAGAAAACAGTTTGTTGCAGTGTGCACTGCACTGCCCGTTAATGGTAAGCGAGTTTGTCATGTGTGTCGACTACTCATTGTTTTCCATTAAACTTCACGGTCTGAAGTGTCCTCTGTGTCCAAACAGTTTGGTTTTCTCCTCCTCGGGGAAGAGCGCACCTGTGAGAGCCTTTCCCATTGAAATACATGGAAGAAGCGGAAAGTAGAATTTCTCTTTAAGCCAAGCATTCAGTAGTTCTGATCGTTTTGTCTGTGCAACGTTGCCAGTTGCCACTTGGCAGCAGGGAAAGAGAGGAATCTCTGTGGTGAAAGAGCAAACTGTGACTTTCACAAGGTAAAACAAGCTCCTAGCTCCAATTGTTTCAAACCCATTGTTTTGTTCTTCGTCCTTGTACAATGGTGCACTGTAGATGCATTAGAGCTTTTCCCTTTGAATTACATGGAAAACGCAAAAGATCCATTTCTCTTTTAGGCGGCATAATGGAAGTGCACAGTGTGTGCTATACTACACCTCAGGTTGCCCTTGGAAACAAAGTGACACTGTCTCGTATTCATAAAATGCGGCTCATACCTATGTTTCTGTGTGCTACGCCGGTGCACCTTGCTTCAAACTGTCTTCTTTAACACATAAGAAACAAAGGTATGACCCGCATTTTACGAATCTGATACATTGTCACTTTGTTCCAAGGACAAACAGTTTGAAGCAGGGTGCACTGTACTGCCCGTAAGTAGCATTTCTCTTTTAGACAGCATCATGGGAGTTCACCGCGTGTGCTCTCCTACACCTCAGTTTGACCTTGAGAACAAAGTGGCAATGTTTCAGATTCAAAAGTGGGGGTCATACTTTTATTTCTTATGTGTCCAAGGAAACAGTTTGAAGCAGGGTGCTCTGCACTGCCCATAAGTAGCATTTCTCTTTTAGACAGCGTAATGGAAGTGATGGAAATGCACAGCCTGTGCGCTTTGACACCTCTCTTTGTCCTTGGGACCAAAGTGACAATGGATCATATTCGTAACATGCAGGTCCTATCTTTGTTCCCTATGTGTTAAAGAAAACAGTTACAAGCACTGTGCACTGCACTGCTTTCGTTGTAGAGGCAGCGTTTGAAATGTTTACGCTACTTATTTTTCCCATTAGACTTCACGTTCTCAAGTGTCCTGTGTGTCCAAACTGCTTTCTTTCTCTTCGTCGTATCATACAGTAATCTGTAGTTGCGTGAGAGCTTTTTCCCATTGAAGCACATGGAAGCGCCGAAAGTAGCATTTCACTTTTAGAGGGCATAACGGAAGTGCACAGCGTGTGGTATATACTACACCTCACTTTGACCTTGGGAACAAAGTGTCAATGTATCGAATTCGTAAAATGCGGGTCATACGTTTGTTTTCTTATGTGTTAAAGAAAACAGTTTGAAGCATTGTGCACTGCACTGCCCTTTGTAATGCGATGCGTTTGAAATGTTGACACTACTTCTTTTTTCCATTGGACTGCACTTTCAGAAGTGTCCTGTGTGTCCAAACAGTTTTGTTTCTCTTCCTCGCAGAATAGAACTCTGTAGTGGCGTTAGAGCTTCTCCGGTTGAAATACTTGGAAAAGCATGAAAGTAGCATTTCTATTTTACAGGGCATAATGGAAGTGCATAGCGTGTGCTCTTCTACACCTCACTTTGACCTTGGGAACAAAGTGTCAATGTATCGAATTCGTAAAATGCGGGTCATATGTTTGTTTCTTATGTGTTAAAGAAAACAGTTTGAAGCATTGTGCACTGCACTGCCCTTTGTAGTACGTGCGTTTGAAATGTTGACACTACTTATTTTTTCCATTGGACTGCACTTTCAGAAGTGTCCTGCGTGTCCAAAGAGTTTTGTTTTCTCTTCCTCGCAGAATAGAACTCTGTAGTGGCGTTAGAGCTTTTCCGTTGAAATACTTGGAAAACGCAGAAAGTACCATTTCTATTTTACAGGGCATAATGGAAGTGCATAGCTTGTGCTAAACTACACCGCACTTTGACCTTGGGAACAAAGTGACAATGTATCGTATTCTAAAATGAGGGTCAGGCTTTATCCGTATGTGTAAAGCAGACAGTTTGAGTATTGTGCACTGCACTGCTCTTGGTAGTACGCACGTTTGAGATGTTGACACTACTTATTTTTTTATTGGACTGCACTTTCAGAAGTGTCCTGTGTGTCCAAACTATTTTGTTTCTCTTCCTCGCAGAATAGAACTCTGTAGTGGCGTTAGAGCTTTTCCCGTTGAAATACTTGGAAAACGCAGAAAGTAGCATTTCTATTTTACAGAGCATAATGGAAGTGCATAGCGTGTGCTAAAATACACCTCACTATGACCTTAGGAACAAAGGGTCACTGTCTCGTATTCGAAAAATGCGGGTCATACCTTCGTTCCTGATGTGTTCAAGAAAACAGCTTGAAGCATTGTGCACTGCACTGTCCGTTGTATATGCCTCGTTGGAAATGTTTACACTACTTATTTTTTCCGTTAGATTTCATGTTCTGAAGCATCCTGTGTGTCCAAACAGTTTTCTCTTCAGCGTATAATAGCGCACTGTAGATTTGTTAGAGCTTTTCCCATTGAAATACATGGAAAACGAGGAAAGCAGCATTTCTCTTTTAGACAGCATAAAGGAATGAATGTGGGTTTGACATCCTCTTTAATCCAGAGAGATACACAATTGCACCAGGAGCACAACCTTGCTTGAGCTTCGCCTCTGTTTGTTCAGCGAAGATAGTTGCAATGAATGCTGTTTTGTGAATAGTGCTTTGTCCGAGGTTTGCCCTATCTACGCCTTTTAAGCGCCCCATTCTAACCATCAGGGTGTTAACTCAATTCGCCGTGTGCATGGATAAAGCTTGTATTAGTGGCGGCAATGTACTGCATAGAACAGTGCACAGCGTGAGCTTTTCTACACCTCACGTCGACCTGGGAACCAAGCGACATCATTCGTAAAATGTGGGTCATACATCAGTTTCTTGCGTGTTAAAGAAAACAGTTTGTTGCAGTGTGCACTGCACTGCCCGTTGTGGTAAGCAGAGTTTGTCATGTGTCGACTACTCATTGTTTTCCATTAAACTTCACGGTCTGAAGTGTCCTCTGTGTCCAAACAGTTTGGTTTCTCCTCCTCGGAGAAGGCGCACCTGTGAGAGCCTTTCCCATTGAAATACATGGAAGAAGCGGAGAAGTAGAATTTCTCTTTAAGCCAAGCATTCAGTAGTTCTGATCGTTTTGTCTGTGCAACGTTGCCAGTTGCCACTTGGCAGCAGGGAAAGAGAGGAATCTCTGTGGTGAAAGAGCAAACTGTGACTTTCACAAGGTAAAACAAGCTCCTAGCTCCAATTGTTTCAAACCCATTGTTTTGTTCTTCGTCCTTGTCCAATGGTGCACTGTAGATGCATTAGAGCTTTTCCCTTTGAATTACATGGAAAGCGCAAAAGATCCATTTCTCTTTTAGGCGGCATAATGGAAGTGCACAGTGTGTGCTATACTACACCTCAGGTTGCCCTTGGAAACAAAGTGACAATGTCTCGTATTCGTAAAATGCGGCTCATACCTATGTTTCTGTGTGCTTACGCCAGTGCACCTTGCTTCAAACTGTCTTCTTTAACACATAAGAAACAAAGGTATGACCCGCATTTTACAAATACGATACATTGTCACTTTGTTGCAGGACAAACAGTTTGAAGCAGGGTGCACTGTACTGCCCGTAAGTAGCATTTCTCTTTTAGACAGCATCATGGAAGTTCACCCGTGTGCTCTCCTACACCTCAGTTTGACCTTGAGAACAAAGTGGCAATGTTTCAGATTCAAAAGTGGGGGTCATACTTTTATTTCTTATGTGTACAGGAAACAGTTTGAAGCAGGGTGCTCTGCACTGCCCATAAGTAGCATTTCTCTTTTAGACGCGTAATGAGTGATGGAAATGCACAGCCTGTGCGCTTTGACACCTCTCTTTGTCCTTGGGACCAAAGTGACAATGGATCATATTCGTAACATGCAGGTCCTATCTTTGTTCCCTATGTGTTAAAGAAAACAGTTTCAAGCACTGTGCACTGCACTGCTCGTTGTAGAAGTCTTGGCGTTTGAAGTGTTTACGCTACTTATTTTTCCCATTAGACTTCACGTTCTCAAGTGTCCTGTGTGTCCAAACTGCTTTCTTTCTCTTCGTCGTATCATACAGTAATCTGTAGTTGCGTGAGCTTTTTCCCATTGAAGCACATGGACAGCGCCGAAAGTAGCATTCCACTTTTAGAGGGCATAACGGAAGTGCACAGCGTGTGGTATATACTACACCTCACTTCGACCTTGGGAACAAAGTGTCAATGTATCAATTCGTAAAATCCGGGTCATACATTTGTTTCTTATGTGTTAAAGAAAACACTTTGAAGCATTGTGCACTGCACTGCCCTTTGTAGTCAGTGCATTTGAAATGTTGACACTACTTCTTTTTTTCCATTGGACTGCACTTTCAGGAAGTGTCCTGTGTGTCCAAACAGTTTTGTTTCTCTTCCTCGCAGAATAGAACACTGTAGTAGCGTTAGAGCTTCTCCGGTTGAAATGACTTGGAAAACGCGGAAAGTAGCATTTCTATTTCACAGGGCATAATGGAAGGTGCATAGCGTGTGCTTTTCTACACCTCACTTTGACCTTGGGAACAAAGGGACAATGTATCGAATTCGTAAAAATGCGGGTCATATGTTTGTTTCTTATGTGTTAAAGAAAACAGTTTGTAGCATTGTGCACTGCACTGCCCTTTGTAGTACGCGCGTTTGTCATGTTGACACTACTTATTTTTTCCATTGAACTGCACTTTCAGAAGTGTCCTGCGTGTCCAAAAAAGTTTTGTTTCTCTTCCTCGCAGAATAGCACACCTGTAGTGGCGTTAGAGCTTTTCCCGTTGAAATACTTGGAAAGCATGGAAAGTACCATTTCTCAAATTTTACAGGGCATAATGGAAGTGCAAGCGTGTGCTAAACTACACCGCACTTTGACCTTGGGAACAAAGTGACAATGTATCGTATTCTAAAATGAGGGTCAGGCTTTTTCTGTATGTGTAAAGCAGACAGTTTGAAGCATTGTGCACTGCACTGCCTCTTTGTAGTGCAGCGTTTGAGATGTTGACACTACTTATTTTTTTTATTGGACTACACTTTCAGAAGTGTCCTGTGTGTCCAAACTATTTTGTTTCTCTTCCTCGCAGAATAGAACTCTGTAGTGGCGTTAGAGCTTTTCCCGTTGAAATACTTGGAAAACGCAGAAAGTAGCATTTCTATTTTACAGAGCATAATGGAAGTGCATAGCGTGTGCTAAACTACACCTCACTTTGACCTTAGGAACAAAGGGTCAATGTCTCGTATTCGAAAATGCGGGTCATACCTTCGTTCCTTATGTGTTCAAGAAAACAGCTTGAAGCATTGTGCACTGCACTGTCCGTTGTACTCTCGTTGGAAATGTTTACACTACTTATTTTTTTCCGTTAGATTTCATGTTCTGAAGCATCCTGTGTGTCCAAACAGTTTTCTTCTTCAGCGTATAATAGCGCACTGTAGATTTGTTAGAGCTTTTCCCATTGAAATACATGGAAAACGAGGAAAGCAGCATTTCTCTTTTAGACAGCATAAAGGAATGAATGTGGGTTTGACATCCTCTTTAATCCAGAGAGATACACAATTGCACCAGGAGCACAACCTATGCTTGACCTTCGCCACTGTTTGTTCAGCGAAGATAGTTGCAATGAATGCTGTTTTGTGAATAGTGCTTTGTCCGAGGTTTGCCTATCTACCTTTTAAGCGCCCCATTCTAACCATCAGGGTGTTAACTCCAATTCGCCGTTTGCATGGATAAAGCTTGTATTAGTGACGGCAATGTACTGCAAAGAACAGTGCACAGCGTGAGCTTTTCTACACCTCACGTCGACCTGGGGAACCAAGCGACGTGTATCATTCGTAAAATGTGGGTCATACATCAGTTTCTTACGTGTTAAAGAAAACAGTTTGTAGCAGTGTGCACTGCACTGCCCGTTGTGGTAAGCGAGTTTGTCATGTTGTCGACTACTCATTGTTTTTCCATTAAACTTCACGGTCTGAAGTGTCCTCTGTGTCCAAACAGTTTGGTTTCTCCTCCCCTCGGAGAAGGCCGCACCTGTGGAGCCTTTCCCATTGAAATACATGGAAGAAGCGGGAAAGCAGAATTTCTCTTTAAGCCAAGCATTCAGTAGTTCTGATCGTTTTGTCTGTGCAACGTTGCCAGTTGCCACTTGGCAGCAGGGAAAGAGAGGAATCTCTGTGGTGAAAGAGCAAACTGTGACTTTCACAAGGTAAAACAAGCTCCAAGCTCAATTGTTTCAAACCCATTGTTTTGTTCTTCGTCCTTGTACAATGGTGCACTGTAGATGCATTAGAGCTTTTCCCTTTGAATTACATGGAAAACGCGAAAGTACCATTACTCTTTTAGGCGGCCTAATGGAAGTGCACAGTGTGTGCTATACTACACCTCAGGTTGCCCTTGGAAACAAAGTGACAATGTCTCGTATTCGTAAAACGCGGCTCATACCTATGTTTCTGTGTGCTCGCGCGCAGTGCACCTTGCTTCAAACTGTCTTCTTTAACACACAAAGAAACAAGGTATGACCCGCATTTCAAAATCACGATCCTTGTCACTTTGTTGAAGGACAAACAGTTTGAAGCAGGGTGCACTGTACTGCCGTAAGTAGCATTTCTTCTTTTAGACAGCATCATGGAAGTTCACCGCGTGTGCTCTCCCTACACCTCAGTTTGACCTTGAGAACAAAGTGGCAATGTTTCAGATTCAAAAGTGGGGTCATACTTTTATTTCTTATGTGTACAAGGAAACGGTTTGAGCAGGGTGCTCTGCACTGCCCATAAGTAGCATTTCTCTTTTAGACAGCATAATGGAAGTGATGGAAATGCACAGCCTGTGGCTTTGACACCTCTCTTTGGACCTTGGGACCAAAGTGACAATGGATCATATTAGTAACATGCAGGTCATATCTTTGTTCCCTATGTGTTAAAGAAAACAGTTTCAAGCACTGTGCACTGCACTGCTCGTTGAAGTCTGCGTTTGAAATGTTTACGCTACTTATTTTTTCCCATTAGACTTCACGTTCTCAAGTGTCCTGTGTGTCCAAACTGCTTTCTTTCTCTTACAATCGTATAATACAGTAATCTGCAGTTGCGTGAGCTTTTCCCATTGAAGCACATGGAAGCGCCCGAAAGTAGCATTTCACTTTAGAGGGCATAGCGGAAGTGCACAGCGTGTGGTATACTACACCTTTCGACCTTGGAACAAAGTGTCAATGTGTCGAATTCGTAAAATGCGGGTCATATGTTTGTTTCTATGTGTTAAAGAAAACGGTTTGAAGCATTGTGCACTGCACTGCCCTTTGTAATACGTGCGTTTGAAATGTTGACACTACTTTTTTTTCCATTGGACTTCACTTTGAGAAGTGTCCTGTGTCCAAACAGTTTTGTTTCTCTTCCTCGCAGAATAGAACTCTGTAGAGGCGTTAGAGCTTTTCCCGTTGAAATACTTGGAAAACGCAGGAAATTACCATTCTATTTTACAGGGCATAATGGAAGTGCATGAGCGTGCTAAACTACACACACTTTGACCTTGGGAACAAAGTGACAATGTATCGTTTATAGTAAATCCCGGTTCATACGTTTGTTTCTTATGTGTGAAAGAACGCAGTTTAGGGAGCATTGAGCTGCACTGCCCTTTGCGTGCGTTTGGTGTTTTTATATTTTCCGGCGCACTTTCCAGGGTCCCGCGTGTCCGGTTTCTCTTCCTCGGAGACCGAGTAGGCGTTAGAGAGCTTTTCCCGTTGGAAATACTTGGCAGCGCAGAAAGTAACATTTCTATTTGACAGAGCCTAATGGAAGTGCAAACGTGCTCAACTACACCGCAGCTGACCTTGGGAACAAAGTGACAATGTATCGTATTCTAAAATGAGGGTCAGGCTTTATCCCTTATGTGTGTAAAGCAGACAGTTTGAAGTATTGTGCACTGCACTGCTCCTGGGAGTACGCGTGTGTGAGATGTTGACACCACTTATTTTTTATTGGCCTGCACGTTCAGAAGTGTACTGTGTGTCAAACTATTTGTTTCTCTTCCTCATGGAATAGAGCTCTGTAGTGGGCGTTAAGAGCTTTTCCGTTGAAATACTTGGAAAGCGGGAGAGTAGCATTTCTATTTTAAGAGCATAATGGAAGTACATAGCGTGTGCTAAATACACCTCACTATGACCTTAGGAACAAAGGGTCACTGTCTCGTATTCGAAAAATGCAGGTCATACCTTAGTTCCTGATGTGTTAAACAAGAAAAACAACGTAGCATTGTGCCCTGCTCTCCATCCGTTGTAATAGCGCTCGTTGGAAGTGTCCTTTTCCCTACTTATTTTTTCCGTAGTTTTCAAGTTCTGAAGCATCCTTGTGTCCAAACGTTTTCTCTTCGGCCGTATGTATAGCTGCACTGTAGATTTTTTAGACTTTTCCCATTGAAATACATAGGAAGCGCGGAAAGCAGCATTCTCACTTTTTAGACCAAGCATAAGGGAATGAATGTGGGTTTGGCATCCTCTTTAATCCAGAGATACACCGCGGTGCGCCAGAAGCACGCCCGCGCTTGAGCTAACGCCACAGTTTGTTCAGCGAAGACAGTGGCAATGAATGTTGTTTGTGCACAGCGCTTTGTCCGAGGTTTGCCTACTCGCCTTTTAAACGCCCCATTCTAACCATCAGGGTAATATCCAATTTGCCGTGTGCATGGATAAAGCTTGTATTAGTAGTGGCAATGTACTGCATAGAACAGTGCACAGCGTGAGCTTTTACACCTCACGTCGACCTAGGGAACCAAGCGACATCATTCGTAAAATGTGGGTCATACCTCAGTTTCCTACGTGTTAAAGAAAACAGGTTGTCGCAGTGTGCACTGCACTGCCCGTTAATGATAAGCGAGTTTGTCATGTGTTCGACTACTCATTGTTTTCCATTAAACTTCACGGTCTGAAGTGTCCTCTGTGTCCAAACAGTTTGGTTTCTCCTCCTCGGAGAAGGCGCACCTGTGAGAGCCTTTCCCGTTGAAATACATGGAAGAAGCCCAATAGAATTACTCTTTAAGCCAAGCATTCAGTAGATCTGACCGTTTTGTCTATATAGTGTTGCCAGTTGCCACTTGGCAGCAGGGATATAGAGGAGTCTCTGTGGTGAAAGAGCAAAGTGTGACTTTCACAAGGTAAAACAAACTCCTAGCTCAATTGTTTCAAACCCATTGTTTTGTTCTTCGCCCTTGTACAATGGTGCACTGTAGATGCATTAGAGCTTTTCCCTTTGAATTACATGGAAAGCTTAGAAGGATACCATTTCTCTTTTAGACGGCATAATGGAAGTGCACAGTGTGTGCTATGCTAGCCTCACGTTGCTCCCTGGAAACAAAGTGACAGTATCAGCGTATTCATAAAATTGTGGCTCATGCCTATGTTTCTGTGTGCTACCGAGTACACCTTCAAACTGTCTTCTTTAACACATAAGATACAAAGGTATGACCCGCATTCTAGGGTATTATCACTTTGTTCCCAGGACAAACAGTTTGAAACAGAGATTACTGTACTGCCTGTGAAGTAACATTTCTCTTTTAGACAGCATCATGGAAGTTCACCTGCGTGTGCTCTCCTACACCTCAGTTTGACCTTGAGAACAAAGTGGCAATGTATCAGATTCAAAAATGAAGTCATACTTTTATTTCTTATGTAGTACAAGGAAACAGTTTGAAGCAGAAGTGCTCTGCACTGCTCATAAGTAGCATTTATATTTGAGACAGCATAATGGAAGTAATGGAAATGCACAGCCTGTGCGCTTTGACATACTCTCTTTGACCATAGGACCAAAGTGACAATGGATCATATTAAGTAACATGCAGGTCATAGCGCTGTTCCCTATGTGTTAAAGAAAACAGTTACAAGCACTGTGCACTGCACTGCTCGTTGTAAGTTGGCGTTTGAAATGTTTACGCTACTTATTTTCCCATTAGACTTCATGTTCTCAAGTGTCCTGTGTGTCCAACTGGTTTTTTTTCGCCCTTAAATACAGTAATCTGTAATTGCGTGAGCTTTTCCCATTGAAGTACATGTAAGCCGACAGTAGCATTTCACTTTAGAGAGGCATAGCGGAAGTGCACAGCGTGTGGTATATACTACACCTCACTTTGACCTTGAGAACAAGGTAATAATGTATCGAATTAGTAAAATGCGGGTCATACGTTTATTTCTTATGTGCCAAAGAAAACAGTTTGAAGCAGTGTGCACTGCACTGGCCGTTGCGGTGCGATGAGTTTGAAATGTTGGCGCTACTATTTTTTCCATTGGACTGCATGTCTGAAATATCCTCCGTGGCCAAACAGTGTTATTTCTCTTCCTCGCAGAATATAACTCTGTAGTGGCGTTAGAGCTTCTCCGTTGAAATACTTGGAATACGCAGAAAGTAGCATTTCTATTTTACAGGGCATAATGGAAGTGCATAGCGTGTATTGCTCTTCCTACACCTCACTTTGACCCAGAGAACAAAGTGTCAAATGTATCGAGTCGTAAAATGCGGGTCATATGTTTTGTTTCTTATGTGTTAAAGAAAACAGTTTGAAGCATTGTGTGCACTGCACTGCTTTATGTCGTGCGTTTGAAATGTTGACACTACTTATTTTTCCATTGGACTGCACTTTCAAGTGTCCTGCGTGTCCAAGGGGAGTTTGTTTCTCTTCCTCGCAGAATAGAACTCTGTAGTGGCGTTGAGCTTTTCCGTTGAAATACTTGGAAAACGAAAGTACCATTTCTATTTTACAGGGCATAATGGAAGTGCATACCTTGTGCTAAACTACACCGCACTTTGACCTTAGGAACAAAGTGACAATGTATCGTATTCTAAAATGAGGGTCAGGCTTTATCCGTGTGTATTGTAAAGCAGACAGTTTGAAATATTATGCACTGCACTGCTCTTAGTAGTACGTTTGAGATGTTGACACTACTTATTTTTATTGGACTGCACTTTTCAGAAGTGTCCTGTGTGTCCAAACTATTTTGTTTCTCTTCCTCCCATAGAATAGAACTCTGTAGTGGCGTTAGAGCTTTTCCCGTTGAAATACTTGGAAAGAAAAGCAGAAAGTAGCATTTCTATTTTACAGAGCATAATGGAAGTGCACCAACGTGTGCTAAAAATACACCTCACTATGACTGCTTGGGAACAAAGGGTCACTGTCACCGTATTCGAAAAATGCACAGGTCATACCTTCGTTCCTGATGTGTTCAGAAAGCAGCCAGGCGTGTGCACTGCACTGTCGTTTTATGTCGCTCGTTTGATCTTTACACTTATTTTTTTCCGTTAGATTTCATGTTCTGAAGCATCCTGTGTCCAAACAGTTTTCTCTTCAGCGTATATTAAGCGCGCACTGTAGATTTCGTTAAAGAGCTTTTCCCATTGAAATACATGGAAAACAGGAAAGCAGCATTTCTCTTTTAGACAGCATAAAGGAATGAATGTGGGTTTGACATCCTCTTTAATCAGAGAGATACACAATTGCACCAAGGGCTTCAAGCACCACTTGAGACCCGCCTCTGTTGTTCAGCGAAGATAGTTGCGGTAGATGCTGTTTTGTGAACAGTGCTTTGTCCGAGGTTTGCCTATCTACGCCTTTTAAACGCCCCGCATTCTAACCATCAGGGTGTAAACTCCCAATTACGCCGTGTGGATAAAGCTTGTATTAGTAGCTGGCAATGTACTGCATAGAACAGTGCACAGCGATGAGCTTTTCTACACCTCCACGTCGACCTGGGAACCAAGCGACATCATTCGTAAAATGTAAGGTCATACATCCAGTTTCTTACGTGTTAAAAGAAAACAGTTTGTTGCAGTGTGTACTGCACTGCCCGTTAATGATATGAGTTTGTCATGTGTCGACTACTCATTGTTTTCCATTAAACAACACGGTCTGAAGTGTCCTCTGTGTACAAACAGTTTGGTTTCTCCTCACCTCGGAGAAGAGCGCACCTGTGAGCCTTTCCCATTGAAAGAAATGGAAGAAAGCGGAAAGTAGAATTTCTCTTTAAGCCAAACATTCAGTAGTTCTGATCGTTTTGTGTGCAGCGTTGCCAGTTGCCACTTAGCAGTAGGAAAGAAGAGGAATCTCTGTGGTGGAAGAGCAAACTGTGACTTTCACGGGGTAAAACAAGCTCCTAGCTCCAATTGTTTCAAACCCATTGTTTTGTTCTTAGATCCTTGTACAATGGTGCACTGTAGATGCATTAGAGCTTTTCCCTTTGGAATTACATGGAAAAGCTAAAGATCCATTCTCTTTTAGACGGCATAATGGGAAGTGCACAGTGTGTGCTATACTACCACACCTCAGGTTGCCCTTGGAAACAAAGTGACACTGTCTGCGTATTCATAAAATCCACGTCTTTCTATGTTTCATGTGCTCCGCGGTTTACCTTGCTTCAAACGTCTTCGCTTGCGAAACAATTATGACCCGCATTTCACGCGTCTGACTCATTATCACTTTTGTTTATAGAACAAACAATTTGAAGCAGGGTGCGCTGTACTGCCCGTAAGTAGCATTTCTCTTTTAGACAGCATCATGGAAGTTCACCGGCGTGTGCTCTCCTACACTCAGATTTGACCTTGAGAACAAGTGGCAATGTTTAGATTCAAAAAGTGGGGGAGTCATACTTTTATTTCTTATGTGTCCAAGAAACAGTTTGAAGCAGGGTGCTCTGCACTGCCCATAAGTATTTCTCTTTTAGACAGCGTAATGGAAGTGATGGAAATGCACAGCCTGTGCGCTTTGACACCTCTCTTTGTCCTTAGGACCAAAAGTGACAATGGATCATATTAAGTAACATGCAGGTCCTATCTTTGTTCCCTATGTGTTAAAGAAAACAGTTACAAGCACTGTGCACTGCACTGCTCGTTGTAAATGCGTTTGAAATGTTTCCGCTGCTTATTTTTCCCATTAGACTTCACGTTCTCAAGTGTCCTGTGTGTCCAAACTGCTTTCTTTCTCTTCGTCGTATCCTTGGTAATCTGTAGTTCGCGTGAGCTTTTTCCCATTGAAGCACATGGAAAGCGCCGAAGTAGCATTCACTTTTAGAGGGCATAGCAGTGCACGGCGTGTGGTATATACTACACCTCACTTTGACCTTGAACAAAAGTGTCATATCAATTAAGTAAAATCACAGATACGTTTGTTTCTTATGTGTTAAAAAGCAGTTTGAAACATTTTTGCCACTGCCCTTTGTAGTACGATGCGTTTGAAATGTTGACACTACTTCTTTTTTTCCATTGGACTGCACTTTCAGAAGCGTCCTGTGTCCAAACAGTTTTGTTTCTCTTCCTCGCGAAATAGAACTCTGTAGTGGCGTTAGAGCTTCTCGGTTTGAAATAGCGGAAAAGCGCCCAGTAGCATTTCTATTTTACAGGGCAAATGGAAGTGCATAGCGTGTGCTCTTCTACACCTCACTTTGACCTTGGGAACAAAGTGTCAATGTCAGATGCGTAAAATCACGGGTCATATGTTTACAGACTTCTTATGTTTTAAAAAACAGTTTGAAGCATTGTGCACTGCACTGCCCTTTGTAATGCGTGCGTTTGAAATGTTGACACTACTTATTTTTCCATTGGACTGCACTTTTCCAAGTGTCTGCGTGTCCAAAGAGTTTTGTTTCTCTTGGTGAAGAATAGAACTCTGTAAATTGAGCGTTAGAGCTTTTCCGTTGAAATACTTGGAAAGCATGAAAGTACCATTTCTATTTTACAGGGCATAATGGAAGTGCATAGCTTATTGTAAACTACTCTGCACTTTGACCTTGGGAACAAAATGACAATGTCGTATTCTAAAATGAGGGGTCAGACTTTATCCGTATGTGTAAAGCAGACAGTTTGAAGTATTGTGCACTACTGCTCTTGGTAAATGCGCCCACGTTTGAGATATTGACACTACTTATTTTTATTGGACTGCACTTTCCCAAGTGTCCTGTGTGTACAAACTATTTCATTTCTCTTCCTCGCAGGATAGAACTACCAATTAGCGTTAGAGACTTTTCCGTTGAAATACTTGGAAAAGCATGAAAGTAGCATTTCTATTTTACAGAGCATAATGGGAAGTGCATGGCGTGTGCTAAAAAAAAATACACCTCACGCTATGACCTTGTAGAACAAAGGTCACTGTCTCGTACTCGAAAATGCAGGTCATACAGCCGTTCCTGATGTGTTACCCAAAACGGCGAAGCATTGTACTGCACTGTCCGTTATGAAATGCAGCTGGGTGGAAATGTTACACTACTTATTTTTTTCCGTTAGATTTCATGTTTACAGAAGCATCTGTGTGTCCAAACAGTTTCTCTTCAGCGTATAATAATGCACTGTAAGATTTGTTACACCTTTTCCCATTGAAATACATAGAGAAAACGAGGAAAGCAGCATTTCTCTTTTTAGACAGCATAAAGGAATGAATGTAGGTTTGACATCCTCTCTTTAATCCAGAGAGATTCACAATTATACCAGGAGCACAGCCTTGCTTGAGCTTACGCCTCTGTTTGTTCAGCGAAGATAGTTGCAATGAATGTCTGTTTTGTGAACAGTGCTTTGTCGATGTTTGCCTATCCACATGCTTTTTAAACGTCCCATTCCAACCATCAGGTGTAAACTCCAATTCGCCATGTGCATGGATAAAGCTTGTATTAGTGGCCCGACAATGTGCTGCATGAACAGTGCACAGCGTGAGCTTTTCTACACCTCACGTCGACCTGGGGGAACCAAAGCGACATCATTCGTAAAATGTGGGTCATACATCAGTTTCTTACGTGTTAAAGAAAACAGTTTGTTGCAGTGTGCACTGCACTGCCCGTTAATGCAATTTGTCATATTCGACTACTCATTGTTTTCCATTAAACTTCACGGTCTGAGAAGTGTCCTCTGTGGTAAAGCAAGTTTTGGTTTCTCCTCACCTCGGAGAAGGCGCACCTGTGAGAGCCTTTCCCATTGAAATACATGGAAGAATCGGAAGTAGGAATTTCTCTTTAAGCCAAACATTCAGTAGTTCTGATCGTTTTGTCCTGCAATGCAACGTTGCCAGTTGCCACTTGGCAGCTTGGAAGAGAGAGGAGTCTCTGTGGTGAAACAAACTGTGACTTTCTGAAAGTAAAGGCAGCTCTAAAAACCATTGTTTCAAACCCATTGTTTTTGTTCTTCGTCCTTATTACGGTGCACTGTAGATGCGACTAGAGCTTTCCTTTGAAATTACATAGGCATAGATCCATTTTCTCTTTTAGGCTGGCATAAAGTAAGTGCTTTGGTGTGTGCTATACTACACCTCAGGTTGCCCTTGGAAACAAAGTGACACGTTCGTATTCATAAATGCGGCTCCTTACCTATGTTTCTGTGTGCTACGCGGTGGACCTTGCGTGAAACTGTCTTCTTTTAACACGCAGAACCAAGGTATGACCCGCATTACTACGAATCGACCATTCTCACTTTTGTTGCCAGAACAAACAATTGAAGCAGGAGTGCACTGCACTTTGCCCGTGGTAAGCATTTCTCTTTTAGACAGCATCATGGAAGTTCACACGCGTGGTAACTCTCCTACACCTCAGTTTGACCCTTGAGAACAAAGTGGCAATGTTTGAATTCAAAAAGTGGGGTCACATACTTTTATTTCTTATGTGTACAAGGAAACAGTTTGAAGCAGGGTGCTCTGCACTGCCCATAAGTAGCATTTCTCTTTGGAACGAGCGTAATGGAGTGATGAATGCACAGCCTGTGCGCTTTGACACCTCTCTTTGTCCTTAGGACCAAAGGGCGACAATGGATCATACATTCGTAACATGCAGGTCACTATCTTCCATTCCTATGTGTTAAAGAAAGCAGTTACAAGCACTGTGCACTGCACTGCTCTCTCGTTGTAGAGTGCGCGTTTGAAATGTTACGCTACTTATTTTCCCATTAGACTTCCCGTTCTCAAATTGTCCTGTGTGTCCAAACTGCTTTCTCTTGATGCATACAGTAATCTGTAGTTGCGTGAGAGCTTTTCCCATTGAAGCACATGGGCTTGCCGAAAGTAGCATTCACTTTTAGGGCATAACGGAAGTGCACAGCGTGTGGTATATACTACACCTCACTTTGACCTTGGGCACAAAGTGTCAATGTATCGAATTCGTAAAATCACGGGTCATACGTTTGTTTCTTATGTGTTAAAAGAAAACAGTTTTGAAGCTTTGTTTTCCACTGCCTTTGTAGTACGTGCGTTTGAAATGTTGACACTACTTCTTTTCCATTGGACTGCACATTCAGAAGCGTACTGTGTGTCCACACAGTTTTGTTTCTCTTCCTACGCAGAATACCAGAATACCAACCCAGTGGCGTTAGAAGCTTCTCCCGGTTAAATACTTGGAAGCATGAAGAAAGTAACATTTCTATTTTACAGGGCATAATGGAAGTGCATAGCTTGCTAAACTACTCTGCACTTTGACCTTGGGAACAAAGTGACAATGTCGTATTCTAAAATGAAGTCCAGGCTTTATCTAGTATGTGCAAAGCAGACAGTTTGAAGTATTGTGCACTGCTGCTCTTGGTAAAATGCGCGTTTTGAGATGTTGACTTTTCTTATGTTTTATTGGACTGCACTTTCAGAAGTGTCCTGTGTGTCAAAACTATTT
>JAJIBD010029115.1:0-19400 GCA_021461705.1 Cryptotis parvus
CTCGCCTGCCTTCCACCTTCTCCCCACGCAGGGCTGCCCGGGCGTCCGCCGGCCCGCAGCGCCCTGCCACTTCAGAGGCCCTGGGTGGGGGGGGTCTTCTCCAAGGTCCTTGATGTCGGGGCGCCCTCATCCCGCCCCTGCCTCTGGGAAACCCGCCCCAGCCCAGCCTCCACCTCTCTCTCCCCTAGCCGCCCTCCCCACACCTAATCCACTCCACCCACCCACCGCCCTACTCCACACAGCCCGCAGACGCGCGACGCCATAGGACCCGCCGCCGGGGCGCTAGAAAGGGGTCACCCGGCGTGTCGCCCGCCCCGCAGCGGGCCTCCCCAAACCCAGCGGCCTGCCCACCCTCCCCCCTTCTGGCCTGCCCACGCACATTTGCCCATCTGCCGCTGAGGCAGGGCGCGCCCAGGCCCAGCACTGGCCGCCAGACGCCAGGTTCTGGATCGCGTTGGGTGGGCTGGGGTGGGGTGGTGCGTGCCGAGTCTCGTGTCTGTCGCCGGGGACTTGTCCCGACGGCCCGTCCGTCCTGGCTTTCTCTCTCTCTCTCTCTCTCTCTCTGTCTCTGTGTCTCGGTCCCGCGCCTGTGTCGTGTGTCTGCCTGTGTGTCTCCTCTGTCTGTGTGTCTCGGTGTCTGGGTATCTGGGTGTGTGTTCGCGTGGGTGTGTCCGTCCGTGGGTCCGCTTGTCCGTGCCTTTGTCTCTGTACTGCGCCCGACTCCCTATGGGTCTCTCCAGCCGCCGCGGCGCCGCCTCTCCCTGGCCCTCTCCCCTCAGCCCCCTCGCTGACTGGCTGTCTCTCCTCGGCTGGTGTGGCTCTCTCAAGCTCCCACCCCCCACCCCCCCACAGCACACGCTGCATCGTGCCGGTCGGCGCACGCCCCCCGGCCACATCCAGAGATGGACCCGGACAGCGGACAGCGATAGCGGATAGCGGGCGCCTAGGGCGATCTGCCCTGGCGGCCTGGACGGGTGGAACCTGGGGCAGGCGGGAAGTTGCTGAACCCCAAGGGATGGGTTGTGTGGAGGCGGCTGAGCGAGGACACCAGCAGAGACACGCCTCTTTCTTTCTTTGTCCTTTGATTTCGCCTTTGCTTTTTTCTACCTGGGGCTGGGCGGCAGGGTCACACCTAAAACGGCCAACACCTTGGCAGGTAGGCGAAGGCGGAGAGCAAAGGCAGAGAGAGAGGTCGGCACCACGGGACAACAGCGCAGCTTATGGTCCGCCACAGGCGGACAGGATCCATCCCCGAGCCAGGTCAAGAGGGCCTGGTGAGGGCGAGCCTCTGCGTAGGGGCCCTTTCTGGAATATGTGTTTGTGTGTGTGTGTGTGTGTGTGTGTGTGAGTGGGTGTGTGTGGGTGTGTGTGTGAGCGTGAGTGTGGGTGCGTATGTTTGTGCCCTGTGTGTGTGAACGTGGGTCTGAGCGCATGCTGGTGTGTGCATGCGCCGCTTCTGAGCGCTGGGCCGTCGCGTGGGCCCCAGCAACGGTGAAGGCGCGCGCCCGCGCAGCCTAGCACGCGGCCCCTCAGGTCTCTGGCGCCTCGCGCGGCCCGCCTCCTCGACCCCACCCACGGAGCTAGCTCCCTAGGCGGAGAGCCTTTCCGTGGATGGACCTTGCTGGCGGCCAGGGGCGTCGGTGGTCCTCTGTAAAATTCTGTCTCCCCGAGCCTGAGTCCAGAGGGCCGCCGGGTGCTGGTGGGCCGTGGGAGGGGCTGTCCAGCCCTCCGCCGCCCGTGGGTGGGGTGCAGTGACCGGTGAGGCCTCGGCCCGGTCGCCGTGGTCCCAGGAGAGCTTGGCAGCTGCACGGCTGTGGGTTGATGGGCGGGCCCCTGGGCTTCCCGGGCGTGGGGTCCCTTGGCGTGGAGCCAAGTGCAGGGGGCGGAGTGCGGAGCGGAGCGAGGTGGTGCGGGGAGCGGACGCGGGCGGGCGGGTGCGGTGGGGGTTGCGTGTGGGGCCTTTAAAGAATTTTGGAGTTAGCCCAGGTGGGATGGATGCAGCGGCGGCGGGGGCGGCGGCGGGCGGCAGCAGCGGCGGCAGCGGGGCAGCGAGAGAGAGAGCCTGGCGGGCGGGGCCGCGCGCGTCTGGCTTCTGGGGCGGGCAGAGAGCACCGCCTCCGTCTACGGCCATACCACCCTGAACGCGCCTGATCTCGTCTGATCTCGGAAGCTAAGCAGGGTCGGGCCTGGTTAGTACTTGGATGGGAGACCGCCTGGGAATACCGGGTGCTGTAGGCTTTTGCTGGGCAGCCTGCCCTCAGCCTTGGCCTTTTGGCCCACTCCCGGGAGCCCACGCCCCAGGCCCCTGGCCCCGGCCCCCGGACCCGGGGCCCCCCCCTTCCCTTCCTCCTCCGCTGCAAGGGGGCTGCCCACCTCACCCGAGCTCGCCCTCGCCTGCCTTCCACCTTCTCTTCCCACGGCAGGCCTGCGGCCCGGCCGCCCGCAGCCCCGCTACTTCAGAGGCCCTGGGTGGGGAGCCTTCTCCAAGGTCCTTATGTCGGGGCGCCCCCTCATCCGCCCCGCCTGGGAAACCCGCCCCAGCCCAGCCTCTCCACCTCCTCTCTCCCTAGCCGCTCCACACACCCACCCACCCACCCACCCACCGCCCTACTCCACACAGCCCGGCAGACGACGCCATAGGACCCGGCGCGTCGGGGCGCCAGGAAAGGGGCACACCGGCGCGTTGCCGCCCGGCAGCGGCCCCCAAACCCAGCGCCTGCTCACCCCTCCCCTGCCCTGGCCGCCCGCAGCCAGCTTGCCCACCCGCGCTGGCAGGGCGCCCAGGGCCCAGCACTGGCCGCCAGACGCCAGGTCTGCGACCGCGCCGGGGTGGGCTGTGTGGGGGTCAGTGTGGTGCGCGGCCGAGTCCGTGTCTGTCGCCGGGACTGGGTCCCGACGGCCCTCCGCGGCCGGTCTCTCTCTCTCTCTCTCTCTCTCTCTCTCTCTCTCTCTCTCTATGTGTCTGACTCGCCCAGTGCGCCTGTCTGTGTGTCTGCCTGTGTGTCTGCCTGCGGTCGTGTGTCCCGTGTCTGGGTGTCTGGGTGTGTGTTCGCGTGTGTGTGTCCGTCCCAGGTCCGCTCAGTGGCCCGCCTGTCTCTGCATGCGCCCGACTCTGTCGCGTGTCTCTCCAGCCGCGGGCGGCGCCGCTCTCCCCTGGCCCCTCCCCTCAGTCTCCTCGCTGACTGGCTGTCTCTCCTCGGCCATGGTGTGGCCCCTCTCAGCCCCTACCCCCCCCCCCACAGCACACGCTGCACGTGCCGGTCGGCGCCACGCCCCCGGGCCACATCCAGAGATGGACCTGACAGCGGACGGATAGCGGACAGCGGGCGCCTGTGGGCGCATCTGCCCCTGGCGGCCTGGACGGGTGGACCCTGGGGCAGGCGGAAGTTGCTGAACCCCAAGGGATGGGTTGTGTGGAGGTGGCTGGAGCGAGGACACCAGCAGAGACACGCTCTCTTTCTTTCTTTGTCCTTTGATTTCGCCTCTTTGCTCTTTTCTACCTGGGGCTGGGGCGGCAGGGTCATAACTCCAAAACGACCAACACCTTGGCAGGAAGCGAAGGCGGAGAGCAAAGGCAGAGAGAGAGGTCGGCGTTCATGGGACAACAGCGCACGCTAGGGTCCCGCCACAGGCGGACAGGATCCATCCCCGGCCAGGTCAAGAGGGCCCGGTGAGGGGGCGAGCCTCTGCGTAGGCCCTTCGGAATATGTGTGTGTGTGTGTGTGTGTGTGTGTGTGCGTGGGTGGTGTGTGTGTGTGTGTGAGCGTGAGTGTGGGTGCGTATGTTTGTGTCTGTGTGTGTGAACGTGTGTCTGAGCTGCGGTGTGTGCATGCGCCGCTCTGAGCGCTGCGCTAGCCGCGTGGGCCCCAGCAACGGCGGAGGCGCCCGCGCAGCCCGGGCACGCGGCCCCTCAGGTCTCTGGCGCCCCGCGCCCGCCTTCTCTCGACCCCACCCACGTGGAGCTGCTCCCTAGGCGGAGAGCCTTTCCGTGGATGGACCTTGCTGGCGGCCAGGGGCGCCGGTGGTCCTCTGTGAAATTCTGTCTCCCCGAGCCTGAGTCCAGAGGGCCGCCGGGGTGCTGGTGGGCCGTGGGAGGGGCTGTCCAGCCCTCCGCCGCCTGTGGGTGGCAGGTGCAGGACCGGTGAGGCTCGGGCCCGGTCGCCGTGGTCCCAGGAGAGCTGGTGGCGCTGCACGGCTGTGGGTGATGGGCGGGCTCCCTGGGCTTCCCCTGGCGGGGGTCCCTTGGGCGTGGAGCCAAGTGCAGGGGGCGGAGCGGAGCGGAGCGAGGTGGTGCGGGGAGCGGAGCGCGGGCGGGCGGGTGCGGTGGGGGTTGCGTGGGGCCTTTTAAAGAATTCCTGGAGTTGGGGCCCAGGTGGATGGATGCAGCGGCGGCGGGCGGCGGCGGGCGGCAGCAGCGGGGCAGCAGCGGGGCAGCGCGGAGAGAGAGAGCCGGCGGGCGGGCCGCGCGCGTTGGCTTTTGGGGCGGGGCAGAGAGCACCGCCTCCGTCTACGGCCATACCATCCTGAACGCGCCTGATCTCGTCTGATCTCGGAAGCTAAGCAGGGTCGGGCCTGGTTAGTACTTGGATGGGAGACCGCCTGGGAATACCGGGTGCTGTAGGCTTTGCTGGGCAGCCTGCCCTCAGCCTTGGCCTTTGGCCCACTCCCCCGGGAGCCCACGCCCCAGGCCCCTGGCCCCGGCCCCCGACCCCCGGGGCTCCCTTCCCTTTCTCCTCTGCTGCAAGGCGGGGCTGCCCACCCCCCACCTGAGCTCGCCCTCGCCTGCCTTCCACCTCTCTCCCCACGGCAGGGCTGCCTCGCGCCCGGCCGGCCCGCAGCCCTGCCACTTCAGAGGCCCTGGGTGGGGAGCCTTCTCCAAGGTCCTTGGCGCGGGGCGCCCCTCATCCGCCCCCGCCTCTGGGAAACCCGCCCCAGCCCAGCCTCCACCCCTCTCTCTCCCTAGCCGCCGCTCCACACACCCACTCCACCTACCCACCCACCGGCCCTACTCCACACAGCCCGGCAGACGCACGCCATAGGACCCGCCGCCGGGCGCCAGGAAAGGGGCCACCCGGCGTGCCGCCCGCCCGGCAGCGGGCCCCGAAACCCAGCGCCTCGCCCACCCTCCCTGCCCTGGCCTGCCCGCGCACAGCTTTGCCCACCGCTGCTGCGGCAGGGCGCCCAGGGCCCAGCACTGGCCGCCAGACGCCAGGGTCTGCACCGCGTCGGGGTGGGCTGTGTGGGGTCAGTGTGGTGCGTGCCGAGTCCGTGTCTGTCGTCGGGGACTGGTCCCGACGGCCCTCCGTGGGGCCCTCTCTCTCTCTCTCTCTCTCTCTCTCTCTCTCTCTCTCTCTGTGTCTGACTGCCTGCCCAGTGCGCCTGTCTGTGTGTCTGCCTGTGTGTCTGCCTCGTGTCTGTGTGTCCCGTGTCTGAGTGCCTGGGTGTGTGTGTTCGCGTGTGTGTGTCCGTCCGTGGTCCGCTCAGCGGCCTGCCTGTCTCTGCATGCGCCCGACTCTGTCCGCCGTGTGTCTCCAGCTCGCCGGCGCCGCCTCTCCCTGGCCCTCTCTCCCTCAGTCTCTCGCTGACTGGCTGTTCCTCCTCGGCCATGGTGTGGGTCCTCTCAAGCCCCCACCTCCCACTCCCCACAGCACACGCCGCACGTGCCGGTCGGCGCACGCCCCCGGCCACATCCAGAGATGGACCCGACAGCGGACAGCGGATAGCGGATAGCGGGCGCCTGTGGGCGATCTGCTCTGGCGGCCTGGACGGTGGACCCTGGGGCAGGCGGAAGTTGCTGAACCCCAAGGGATGGGTTGTGTGAGGCGGCTGGAGCGAGGACACCAGCAGAGACACGCTCTCTTTCTTTCTTTGTCCTTTGATTTCGCCTTTGCTCTTTTCTACCTGGGGCTGTGGGCGGCAGGGTCACACCTAAAACGGCCAACACCTTGCAGGAAGGCAAGGCGGGAGAGCAAAGGCAGAGAGAGAGGTCGGCGCTCAC
Source organism: Cryptotis parvus (assembly GCA_021461705.1). Classification (NCBI taxonomy): domain Eukaryota; kingdom Metazoa; phylum Chordata; class Mammalia; order Eulipotyphla; family Soricidae; genus Cryptotis; species Cryptotis parvus. The sequence goes on from JAJIBD010029115.1 coordinate 5,999, forward strand.
TGGACAACAGCGCACGCGCTGGTCCGCCACAGGCGGACAGGATCCATCCCGGTGCCAGGTCAAGAGGGCCCCGTGAAGGGGCGAGCCCTGCGTAGGGCCCCTTCGGAATATGTGTTTGTGTGTGTGTGTGTGTGTGTGTGCGAGGGTGTGTGTGTGTGTGTGTGTGTGAGCGTGAGTGTGGGTGCGTATGTTTGTGCCTGTGTGTGTGAACGTGTGTCTGAGCGCGTGTGTGCATGCGCCGCTTCTGAGCGCCGCCTGGCCGCGTGGGCCCCAGCAACGGCGGAGGCGCGCGCCGCGCAGCCCGGGCACGCGGCCCCTCAGGTCTCTGGCGCCTCGCGCCCCTGCCTCCGACCCCACCCACGTGGAGCTGCTCCCAGGCGGAGAGCCTTTCCGTGGATGGACCTTGCTGGCGGGCCAGGGGCGTCGGTGGTCCTCTGTGAAATTCTGTCTCCCTGAGCCTGAGTCCAGAGGGCCGCCGGGGTGCCTGGGCCGGGGAGGGGCTGTCCAGCCCTCCGCCGCCCGTGGGTGGCAGGTGCAGGACCGGTGAGGCCTGGGCCCGGTCGCCGTGGTCCCAGGAGAGCTGTGGCGCTGCACGGCTGTGGGTTGATGGGCGGGCTCCCTGGGCTTCCCTGGCGTGGGGTCCTTGGGCGTGGAGCCAAGTGCAGGGGGCGGAGCGCGGAGCGGAGCGAGGTGGTGGGGGAGCGGAGCGCGGGCGGGCGGGGGGGGGGTTGCGTGTGGGGCCTTTTTTAAAGAATTTTGGAGTTGGGGCCCAGGTGGGATGGATGCAGCGGCGGGGCGGGCGGCGGGCGGCAGCAGCGGGGCAGCAGCGGGGCAGCGCGGAGAGAGAGAGCCGGCGGGGGGGGGGCCGCGCGCGTCTGGCTTTTTGGGGCGGGCAGAGAGCACCGCCTCCGTCTACGGCCATACCACCCTGAACGCGCCCGATCTCGTCTGATCTCGGAAGCCAAGCAGGGTCGGGCCTGGTTAGTACTTGGATGGGAGACCGCCTGGGAATACCGGGTGCTGTAGGCTTTGCTGGGCAGCCTGCCCTCAGCCTTGGCCTTTTGGCCCACCCCGGGAGCCCACGCCCCAGGCCCCGGCCCCGGCCCCCGGCACCCCGGGGCCCTCTCCTTCTCCTTCTGCTGCAAGGCGGGGCTGCCCACCCCACCCGAGCTCGCCCCCCGCCTGCCTTCCACCTCTCTCCCCACGGCAGGGCTGCCGGCGGCCCGGCCGGCCCGCAGCCCTGCCACTTCAGAGGCCCTGGGTGGGGGAGCCTTCTCCAAGGTCCTTGGCGCGGGGCGCCCCCTCATCCGCCCCCGCCTCTGGGAAACCCGCCCCAGCCCAGCCTCTCCACCCTCTCTCCCTAGCCGCCCACACCACCACCCACCCACCCACCCACCGCCCTACTCCACACAGCCCCGCAGACGACGCCATAGGACCGCGCCGTCGGGGCGCCAGGAAAGGGGCCACCCGGCGTGTCGCCCGCCGGCAGCGGGCCCCCAAACCCAGCGCCTGCCCACCCCCTCCTGCCCTGGCCTGCCCGCAAGACAGCTTCCCTGCCCACTAGGCGCGCAGGGCGGCCCAGGGCCCAGCACTGGCCGCCAGACGCCAGGTCCGCATCGCGCTCGGGTGGGCTGTGTGGGGGCCGTGTGGTGCGGCCGAGTCCGTGGCTCGTCGTCGGACTATCCCCACGGCCCTCCGTGGGGCCGCCTCTCTCTCTCTCTCTCTCTCTCTCTCTCTCTCTCTGTTTCTGCCCAGTGCGCCTGTGTGTGTGTCTGCCTGTGTGTCTGCCTGCGTGTTGTGTGTCTCGTGTCTGGGTGTCTGGGTGTGTGTGTTCCGCGTGTGTGTCCGTCCGTGGTCCGCCCAGTGGCCTGCCTGTCTCTGTATGCGCCCGACTCTGTCGCCAGGTGTCTCCCCAGCCGCCGGCGGCGCCGCTCTCTCCCTGGCCCTCTCCTCAGTCTCCTCGCTGACTGGCTGTCCTCCCTCGGCCATGGTGTGGTCCCTCTCAAGCCCCCACTTCTCCACCCCTCACAGCACACGCTGCACGTGCCGGTCGGGCGCCACGCCCCCGGGCACATCCAGAGATGGACCCGACAGCGGACAGCGGATAGCGGACAGCGGGCGCCTTGGGCGATCTGTCCTGGCGCCTGGACGGGTGGACCCTGGGGCAGGCGGGAAGTTGCTGAACCCCAAGGGATGGGTTGTGTGAGGCGGGCTGGAGCGAGGACACCAGCAGAGACACGCTCTCTTTCTTTCTTTGTCCTTTGATTTCGCCTTTGCTCTTTTCTACCTGGGGGCCGGCAGGTCACACCCAAACGGCCAACACCTTGGCAGGAAGGCGGCGGGAGAGCAAAGGCAGAGAGAGAGGTCGGCGCTCACGGGACAACAGCGCACACGCTGGTCCGCCACAGGCGGACAGGATCCATCCCCGTGCCAGGTCAAGAGGGCCTGTGAGGGCGAGCCCCTCCGTAGGGCCCTTCGGAATATGTGTTTGTGTGTGTGTGTGTGTGTGTGTGTGAGCGTGTGTGTGTGTGTGTGTGTGTGGGAGCGTGAGTGTGGTGCGTATGTTTGTGCCTGTGTGTGTGAACGTGTGTCTGAGCGCGTGTGTGTGCATGCGCCGCTCTGAGCGCCGCGCCTTGGCCGCGTGGGCCCCAGCAACGGCGGAGGGCGCGCCTGCGCAGCCCGGGCACGCGGCCCCTCAGGGTCTCTGGCGCCCGCGCCCCGCCCGACCCCACCCACGTGGAGCTGCTCCCTCAGGCGGAGAGCCTTCCGTGGATGGACCTTGCTGGCGGGCCAGGGGCGCCGGTGGTCCTCTCAGAAATTCTGTCTCCCGAGCCTGAGTCCAGAGGGCCGCTGGGGTGCAGGGCCGTGGGAGGGGCTGTCCAGCCCTCCGCCGCCCGTGGGTGGCAGGTGCAGGACTGGTGAGGCCCGGGCCCGGTCGCCTGGTCCCAGGAGAGCTGGTGGCGCTGCACGGCTGTGGGTGGATGGGCGGGCTCCCTGGGCTTCCCGGCGTGGGGTCCTTGGGCGTGGAGCCAAGTGCAGGGGCGGAGCGGAGCGGAGCGAGGTGGTGGGGAGCGGAGCGCGGGCGGGCGGGTGCGGTGGGGTTGCGTGGGGCCTTTAAAGAATTTTGAGTTGGGCCCAGGTGGGATGGATGCAGCGGCGGCGGGGCGGGCGGCGGGCGGCAGCAGCGGGGCAGCAGCGGGCAGCGCGGAGAGAGAGAGCCGGCGGGGGGGCCGCGCGCGTCTGGCTTTTGGGCGGGCAGAGAGCACCGCCTCCGTCTACGGCCATACCACCCTGAACGCGCCCGATCTCGTCTGATCTCGGAAGCTAAGCAGGGTCGGGCCTGGTTAGTACTTGGATGGGAGACCGCCTGGGAATACCGGGTGCTGTAGGCTTTTGCTGGGCAGCCTGCCCTCAGCCTTGGCCTTTGGCCCACTCCCGGGAGCCCACGCCCCAGGCCCCTGGCCCCTGGCCCCGGACCCCGGGCTCCCCTTCCCTTCTCCTCTGCTGCAAGGCGGGGCTGCCCACCCCCACCCGGAGCCTCGCCCCGCCTGCCTTCCACTCTCTCTCTCCCCACGGCAGGGCTGCCTGGCGGCCGGCCGGCCCGCAGCCCTGCCACTTCAGAGGCCCTGGGTGGGGAGCCTTCTCCAAGGTCCTGGTGTCGGGGCGCCCCCTCATCCGCCCCGCCTCTGGGAAACCCGCCCCAGCCCAGCCTCCACCCTCTCCTCCTAGCCGCGCGCCTCCACACACCCACTCCACCCACCCACCCACCGCCCTACTCCACACAGCCCGGCAGACGCACGCCATAGGACCCCGCGCGCGGGGCGCCAGGAAAGGGGCCACCTGGCGTGTCGCCGCCCGGCAGCGGGCCCCGAAACCCAGCGTCTGCCTACCCTCCCTGCCCTGGCCTGCCCGCCAAGACAGCCTTTGCCCACCAAGCGCTGGCGGCAGGGCCGCCCAGGGTCCAGCACTGGCCGCCAGACGCCAGGTCTGTGCATCGCGCCAGTGGGCTGTGGGGTCAGTGTGGTGCGGGCCGAGTCCGTGTCTGTCGTCGGGACTGGTCCCGATGGCTCTCCGTGGGGCTGCCTTCTCTCTCTCTCTCTCTCTCTCTCTCTCTCTCTCTCTGTGTCTGACGCGGTGCCCAGTGCGTCTGTCTGTGTGTCTGCCTGTGTGTCGCCTGCGTGTCTGTGTGTCCCGTGTCTGGGTGTTTGGGTGTGTTGCGTGTGTGTGTCGGTCCGTGGTCCGTCTGTGCGCCTGCCTGTCTCTGCATGCGCCCGACTCTGTCGCTCGTGTCTCTCCAGCCGCCGGCGGCGCCGCCTCTCCCTGGCCCTCTCCTCCTCTCTCGCTGACTGGCTGTCTCTCCTCGGCCATGGTGTGGCCCTCTCAAGCCCCCTTCCCTCCCCACCCCCCCACAGCACACGCTGCACGTGCCGGTCGGCGCACGCCCCGGCCACATCCAGAGATGGACCCGACAGCGGACAGCGGACAGCGGAAGCGGGCGCCTGTGGGCGCATCTGCCTCTGGCGGCCTGGACGGGTGGACCCTGGGGCAGGCGGGAAGTTGCTGAACCCCAAGGGATGGGTTGTGTGAGGCGGGCTGGAGCGAGGACACCAGCAGAGACACGCCTCTTTCTTTCTTTGTCCTTTGATTTCGCCTTTGCTCTTTTCTACCTGGGGCTGTGGGCGGCAGGGGTCACACCTAAAACGGCCAACACCTTGGCAGGAAGGCGAAGGCGGGAGAGCAAAGGCAGAGAGAGAGGTCGGCGCTCACGGGACAACAGCGCACGCCGCTGGTCCGCCACAGGCGGACAGGATCCATCCCCCGTGCCAGGTCAAGAGGGCCCGGTGAGGGGCGAGCCCTCGCGTAGGGCCCTTCGGAATATGTGTTTGTGTGTGTGTGTGTGTGTGTGTGTGCGTGGTGTGTGTGTGTGTGTGTGTGTGTGAGCGTGAGTGTGGGTGCGTATGTTTGTGCCTGTGTGTGTGAACGCGTGTCTGAGCGGCGTGTGTGTGTGCATGCGCCGCTCTGAGCGCCGCGCCTGCCGCGGGCCCCAGCAACGGCGGAGGCGCGCGCTCGCGCAGCCCGGGCACGCGGCCCCTCAGGTCTCTGGTGCCTGCGCGCCCCGCCTCCTCGACCCCACCCACGTGGAGCTGCTCCCTAGGCGGAGAGCCCTTCCGTGGATGGACCTTGCTGGCGGGCCAGGGGGCGCCGGTGGTCCTCTGTGAAATTCTGTCCCCCCGAGCCTGAGTCCAGAGGGCCGCCGGGGCTGGTGGGCCGTGGGGAGGGCTGTCCAGCCCTCCGCCGCCCGTGGGTGGCAGGTGCAGGACCGTGAGGCCCGCGCCCGGTCGCCGTGGTCCCAGGAGAGCTGTGGCGCTGCACGGCTGTGGGTTGATGGGCGGGCTCCCTGGGCTTCCCTGGCGTGGGGTCCCTTGGGCGTGGAGCCAAGTGCAGGGGGCGAGCGCGGAGCGGAGCGAGGTGGTGGGAGCGGAGCGCGGGCGGCGGGTGCGGTGGGGGGTTGCGTGTGGGGCCTTTTAAAGAATTTTGGAGTTGGGGCCCAGGTGGGATGGATGCAGCGGCGGCGGGGGGCGGGCGGCGGGCGGCAGCAGCGGGGCAGCAGCGGGCAGCGCGGAGAGAGAGAGCCGGCGGGCGGGGCCGCGCGCGTCTGGCTTTTGGGGCGGGCAGAGAGCACCGCCTCCGTCTACGGCCATACCACCCTGAACGCGCCCGATCTCGTCTGATCTCGGAAGCTAAGCAGGGTCGGGCCTGGTTAGTACTTGGATGGGGAGACCGCCTGGGAATACCGGGTGCTGTAGGCTTTTGCTGGGCAGCCTGCCCTCAGCCTTGGCCTTTGGCCCACTCCCGGGAGCCCACGCCCCAGGCCCCTGCCCCGGCCCCTGGACCCCGGGGCTCCTCCTTCCCTTCTCCTCTGCTGCAAGGCGGGGCTGCCCACCCCCACCCGAGCTCGCCCTCGCCTGCCTTCCACCTCCTCTCCCCACGGCAGGGCTGCCCGCCCGGCCGCCCGCAGCCCTGCTACTTCAGAGGCCCTGGGTGGGGGAGCCTTCTCCAAGGTCCTTGGCGTCGGGGCGCCCCTCATCCGCCCCCCGCTCTGGGAAACCCGCCCCAGCCCAGCCTCTCTCCACCCTCTCTCCCTAGCCGCCGCCCACACACCCACCCACCCACCCACCCACCGCCCTACTCCACACAGCCCAGCAGACGCACGCCATAGGACCCCGCGCGCCGGGGCGCCAGGAAAGGGGCCACCGGGCGTGCCGCTCGCCCGGCAGCGGGCCCCCAAAACCAGTGCCTCGCCCACCCCTCCCTGCCCTGGCCTGCCCGCGCACAGCTCCTTGCCCACTCCGCTGCGGCAGGGCGGCCCAGGGCCCAGCACTGGCCGCCAGACGCCAGGGTCTGCACCGCGCCGGGTGGGCTGTGTGGGGTCGTGTGGGGCGTGCCGAGTCCGTGTGTCGTCGCCGGGGACTGTCCCGACGGCGTCCTCCGTGGGGCCGGCTCTCTCTCTCTCTCTCTCTCTCTCTCTCTCTCTCTCTCTCTGTCTGACGCGGTGCCCAGTGCGTCTGTGTGTGTCTGCCCGTGTGTCTGCCTCGCGTGTCTGTGTGTCCCGTGTCTGGGTGTGTGTGTCCGCGTGTGTGTGTCCGTCCGTGGTCCGTGTCGGTGCGGCCTGCCTGTCTCTGCATGCGCCCGACTCTGTCGCGTGTCTCTCCAGCCGCCGGCGGCGCCGCCTCTCCCTGGCCTCTCTCCTCAGTCTCCTCGCTGACTGGCTGTCTCTCCTCGGCCATGGTGTGGCCCCTCTCAAGCCCCCACCCCACCCCCACAGCACACGCTGCACGTGCCGGTCGGCGCACGCCCCCGGGCCACATCCAGAGATGGACCCGACAGCGACAGCGGATAGCGGACAGCGGGCGCCTGTGGGCGCATCTGCCCCTGGCGGCCTGGACGGGTGGACCCTGGGGCAGGCGGGAAGTTGCTGAACCCCAAGGGATGGGTTGTGTGAGGCGGGCTGGAGCGAGGACACCAGCAGAGACACGCTCTCTTTCTTTCTTTGTCCTTTGATTTCGCCTTTGCTCTTTTTCTACCTGGGGCTGGCGGCAGGGGTCACACCTAAACGGCCAACACCTTGGCAGGAAGGCGAAGGCGGAGAGCAAAGGCAGAGAGAGAGGTCGGCGCTCACTGGACAACAGCGCACGCTGCTGGTCCGCCACAGGCGGACAGGATCCATCCCCCGTGCCAGGTCAAGAGGGCCCGGTGAGGGGCGAGCCCTGCGCAGGGGCCTTCTTCGGAATATGTGTTTGTGTGTGTGTGTGTGTGTGTGTGTGTGTGTGGGTGTGTGTGTGTGTGTGTGTGAGCGTGAGTGTGGGTGCGTATGTTTGTGCCTGTGTGTGTGAACGTGTGTCTGAGCGTCGCGTGTGTGCATGCGCCGCTTCTGAGCTCGCCTCGGCCGCGTGGGCCCTAGCAACGGGGAGGCGCGCCGCAGCAGCCTGGGCACGCGGCCCTCAGGTCTCTGGCGCCCCGCGCGCCCGCTTTCCCGACCCCACCCACGTGGAGCCGATTCCCAGGCGGAGAGCCTTTCCGTGGATGGACCTTGCTGGCGGGCCAGGGGGCGCCGGTGGTCCTCTCTGAAATTCTGTCTCCCTGAGCCTGAGTCCAGAGGGCCGCGCTGGTGGGCCGTGGGGGGGGGGCGGTCCAGCCCTCCGCCGCCTGTGGGTGGTAGGTGCAGGACCGGTGAGGCCCGGCCCGGTCGCCGTGGTCCCAGGAGAGCTGGGTGGCGCTGCACGGCTGTGGGTTGATGGGCGGGCCCCTGGGCTTCCCTGGCGTGGGGTCCTTGGGCGTGGAGCCAAGTGCAGGGGGCGGAGCGCGGAGCGGAGCGAGGTGGTGCGGGGAGCGGAGCGCGGGCGGGCGGTGCGGTGGGGGTTGGGTGTGGGGCCTTTTAAAGAATTTTGAGTTAGCCCAGGTGGATGGATGCAGCGGCGGCGGGGGCGGCGGGCGGCAGCAGCGGGGCAGCAGCGGGCAGCGCGTGAGAGAGAGCCGGCGGGGGGGCCGCGCGCGTTCGGCTTCTTGGGGCGGGCAGAGAGCACCGCCCTCCGTCTACGGCCATACCACCCTGAACGCGCCTGATCTCGTCTGATCTCGGAAGCCAAGCAGGGTCGGGCCTGGTTAGTACTTGGATGGGAGACCGCCTGGGAATACCGGGTGCTGTAGGCTTTGCTGGGCAGCCTGCCCTCAGCCTTGGCCTTTTGGCCCACCCCCGGGAGCCCACGCCCCAGGCTCCCTGGCCCCTGGACCCCCCGGGGCTCCCCCTTCCCTTCTCCTCAGCTGCAAGGCGGGGCTGCCCACCCCCACCCGAGCTCGCCCCCCGCCTGCCTTCCACCTCTCTTCCCCACGGCAGGGCTGCCTGGCGGCCCGCCCGCCCGCAGCCCCGCCACTTCAGAGGCCCTGGGTGGGGAGCCTTCCCTGTCCTTGGCGTCGGGGGCGCCCCCTCATCCGCCCCCGCCTCTGGGAAACCCGCCCCAGCCCAGCCTCTCCACCCCTCTCCCTAGCCGCCGCCCACACACCCACCCACTCCACCCACCCACCGGCCCTACTCCACACAGCCCGGCAGACGCACGCCATAGGACCCCGCTGTTCGGGGCGTTCAGAAGGGGCCACCTGGCGTGTCGCCCGCCCGGCAGCGGGCCCCCAAACCCAGCGCGTCTGCCCACCTCTCCTGCCCTGGCCTGCCCAAGCACAGCTCTTGCCTACCCTAGGCAGAGGGCGCCCAGGGCCCAGCACTGGCCGCCAGACGCCAGGTCTGCGACTGCGCGGGGTGGGCTGTGTGGGGTCAGTGTGGTGCGTGCCGAGTCCGTGTTCGTCGTCCGGGGGATTCGTCCCGACGGCTCTCCGTGGGGCCGCGGCTCTCTCTCTCTCTCTCTCTCTCTCTCTCTCTCTCTCTCTCTTTCTCTCTCTCTCTCACCCTCTCTGCGCCCCCCCCCCCCTGTCTGTGTGTCTGCCTGTGTGTCTGCCTCCCCGCGGGTGTGTCTCGTGTCTGGGTGTCTGGGTGTGTGTGTCTGCGCAGGTGTCCGGGTCCGCTTGGGTCCGCCAGCGCCCGCCTGTCTCTGCATGCGTCCGACTCTGTCGCCGTGTGTCTCTCCAGCCGCCGGCGCGCCGCCTCTTCCTGGCCCCTCTTCCTCAGTCTCCTCGCTGACTGGCTGTCTCTCCTCGGCCATGGTGTGGGTCCTTCAAGCCTCCCCACCCTCACCCCCACAGCACACGCTGCACGCTGCCGGTCGGCGCCACGCCCCCGGCCACATCCAGAGATGGACCCGACAGCGGACAGCGGACAGCGGATAGCGGCGCCTGTGGGCGACCTGCCCTGGCGGCCTCGACGGGTGGACCCTGGGGCAGGCGGGAAGTTGTTGAACCCCAAGGATGGGTTGTGTGAGGCGGCTGGAGCGAGGACACCAGCAGAGACACGCCTCTTTCTTTCTTTGTCCTTTGATTTCGCCTTTTGCTCTTTTTCTACCTGGGGCTGTGGGGGCAGGGGTCACACCCTAAACGGCCAACACCTTGGCAGGAAGGCGAAGGCGGAGAGCAAAGGCAGAGAGAGAGGTCGGCGCTCACGTGGACAACAGCGCACGCTACGCTGGTCCGCCACAAGCGGACAGGATCCATCCCCCTACTAGGTCAAGAGGGCCCGTGAGGGCGAGCCCCTGCGTAGGTTCCTTCGGAATATGTGTTTGTGTGTGTGTGTGTGTGTGTGTGTGCAGTGTGTGTGTGTGTGTGTGTGTGTGAGCGTGAGTGTGGAAGCGTATGCTTGTGCCTGTGTGTGTGAACGTGTGTCTGAGCGTGCGGTGTGTGCATGCGCCGCCTCTCTGAGCGCACGCCTGGGCCGCGCGGGCCCCAGCAACGGCGGAGGCGCGCGCCTGCGCAGCCCGGCACGCGGCCCTCAGGCCTCTGGCGCCTCGCGCGCCCGCCTCGACCCCACCCACGTGGAGCTGCTCTCAGGCGGAGAGCCTTTCCGTGGATGGACCTTGCTGGCGGGCCAGGGGCGCCGGTGGTCCTCTGTGAAATTCTGTCTCCCTGAGCCTGAGTCCAGAGGGCCGCCGGTGCTGGGCCGTGGAGGGGCTGTTCCGCCCTCCGCCGCCTCCGGGTGGTGGTGCAGGACCGTGAGGCCTGGGCCCGGTCGCCGTGGTCCCAGGAGAGCTGGCGCTGCACGGCTGTGGGTTGATGGGCGGGCCCTGGGCTTCCTGGGCGTGGGGTCCCGCGTGGAGCCAAGTGCAGGGGCGACGGAGCGGAGCGAGGTGGTGCGGGAGCGGAGCGCGGGCGGGCGGGTGCGGTGGGGGTGGCGTGTGGGGCCTTTTAAAGAATTTTGAGTTGGGGCCCAGGTGGGATGGATGCAGCGGCGGCGGGGGGGCGGCGGGCGGCAGCAGCGGGCAGCAGCGGGCAGCGCGGAGAGAGAGAGCCGAGTGGGCGGGGCCGCGCGCGTCTGGCTTCTGGGGCGGGCAGAGAGCACCGCCTCCGTCTACGGCCATACCACCCTGAACGCGCCTGATCTCGTCTGATCTCGGAAGCTAAGCAGGGTCGGGCCTGGTTAGTACTTGGATGGGAGACCGCCTGGGAATACCGGGTGCTGTAGGCTTTTGCTGGGCAGCCTGCCCTCAGCCTTGGCCTTTGGCCCACTCCCGGGAGCCCACGCCCCAGGCCCCCTGCCCCGGCCCCCGCACCCCGGGGCTCCCCTTCCCTTCTCCTCTGCTGTAGAGGGGGCTGCCCACCCCCACCCGAGCTCGCCCTCGCCTGCCTTCCCACCTCTCTTCCCCACGGCAGGGCTGCCTGGCGCCCGGCCGGCCCGCAGCCCTGCTACTTCAGAGGCCCTGGGTGGGGAGCCTTCCAAGGTCCTTGGCGTCGGGGCGCCCTCATCCCCCCGCCTCTGGGAAACCCGCCCCAGCCCAGCCCTCTCCACCCCTCTCCCTAGCCGCCGCTCCACCCACCCACACTCCCACCCACCCACCCACCGGCCCACCCCACACAGCCCGGCAGACGACGCCATAGGACCCGGCGCGTCGGTGCCAGGAAAGGGCCACCTGGGGCGTGACGCCCCCTGCAAAGTGGCCCCCCAACCCAGCGTCTGCCCATCCCTCCCTGCCCTGGCCTGCCGAGACAGCTCTTGCCCACCGCCAAGGCAGGGCGGCCCAGGGCCCAGCACTGGCCGCCAGACGCCAGGTCCTGCACCGCGCCGGGTGGGTTGTGTGGGGGTCAGTGCGTGCCGAGCCCGTGTTCACGTCGGGACTCGTCCCGACGGCTCTCCCGTGGGGCCGGCTCTCTCTCTCTCTCTCTCTCTCTCTCTCTCTCTCTCTCTCTGTTTCTGCGCCTGCTGTCTGCCTGTGTGTCTGCCTGCGTGTCGTGTGTCTCGTGTCTAGTGTCTGGGTGTGTGTGTGCGGTGTGTGTGTCCGGGCGGGTCCGTGGGTCCACTCCTGGGCCCGCCTGTCTTTGCATGCGTCCCACTCTGTCGCCAGGTGTCTTCTCCAGCCGTCGCCGCGCCGCTCTCTCCCTGGCCCTCTCCCTCAGTCTCCTCGCTGACTGGCTGTCCCTCTCGGCCATGGTGTGGCGCCTCTCAAGCCCCCCCCACTTCCTACTCCCTATAGCACACGTTGCACGTAACGGTCGTCGCACGTCCCCGCCACATCCAGATCGACCGGACAGCTGACAGCGGATAGCCGATAGCGGCGCCTAAGATCTGTCCCTGGCAGCCTCGACGGGTGGACCCTGGGCAGGCGGAAGTTGCTGAACCCTCAAGGGATGGGTTGTGTGAGGCGGGCTGAGCGAGGACACCAGCAGAGACACGTTTCTTTCTTTCTTTGTCCTTTGATTTCCCCTTTGCTCTTTTCTACCTGGCTGGGGCGGCAGGGGTCACACCCAAACGGCCAACACCTTGGCAGGATGGCTAAGGGAGAGCAAAGGCAGAGAGGTCGGCGTTCACGGGACAACAGCGACGCTGCCGGTCCGCCACAGGCGGACTGGATCCAACCTCGAACCAGGTCAAGAGGGTCTCGGAGGGCGAGCCCCGCGTAGGCCCTCTTCGAATATGTGTTTGTGTGTGTGTGTGTGTGTGTGTGAGTGTGTGTGTGGTGTGTGAATGTGTGTGAGCGTGAGTGGGGTGCGTAGGCTTGTGCCTGTGTGTGTGAACGTGTGTCTGAGCGCGTGTGTGTGCATGCGCCGCCTCTGAGCGCCTAAAGCCGCCAGGGGTCCCAGCACGGTGGAGGCGCGCGCTCGCGCAGCCCAGTACGCCTCCCCCAGGTCCCCCTGGCGCCCGCGCGCCTCCTCCTCGACCCAACCCACGTGGAGCTCCCTCCCTGTGGCGGAGAGCCTTCCGTGGATGGACCTTGCTGGCGGCCAGGGGGGCGCCGGTGGTCCTCTGTCAAATTCTGTCTCCCCGAGCCGAGTCCAGAAGGCCGCCGGGGCCGGTGGGCCGTGGAGGGGCTGTCCAGCCTCCGCCGCCCGTGGGGGCAGGTGCAGGATCGGTGAGCCCGGGCCCGGGCGCCGTGGTCCCAGGAGAGCTATTGCAGCTGCATGCTGTGGGTTGATGGGCGGGCCCCTGGCCTCCCTGGCGTGGGGGTCCCTTGGGCGTGGAGCAGTGAGGGGAGCGCGGAGCGGAGCGAGAGTGGTGTGGGGAGCCGAGCGCGGGCGGGTGCGGTAGGGTTTGGGTGTGGGACTTTTAAAGAATTTTTGAGTTAGCCGGCAAACCGCATGGGCCCAGGTGGATGGATGCAGCGGCGGCGGTGGAGGTGGGTGGCGGCAAGCCGGGCAGCGTGGAGCGCGGGAGAGAGAGCCGGCGGGCGGGGGGCGCGCGTGTCTGGTTTTTGGGCGGCCAGAGAGCACCGCCTCCGTCCTATGGCCATACCACCCTGAACGCGCCCGATCTCGTCCGATCTCGAAGCTAAGCAGGGTCGGGCCTGGTTAGTACTTGGATGGAGAACGCCTGGGAATACCGGGTGCGCAGGCTTTTATAAGTAGCCTGCCTCAGCCTTGGCCTTTTGGCCCACCCCCCGGAGCCTACGCCTGAGGCCTTGGCCCCCGGCCCCCCGGACTCCGAGGCTCCCCTTCCCTTCCTCCTTCTACAAGGCGGGGCCGCTCACCCCCACCCGAGCTCCCGCCTCGCTTGCCTTCCACCTCTCTCTCTCCCCACATGGCTGCACCATGCCCCGCCGGCCTCGCAGCCCCGCTACTCTTATGAGGGCCTCGGTGGGGGGAGCCTTCTCCTGTTCCTTAGCTGCGCCTCATCCGCCCCCCCGCCTCTGGGAAATCCACTCCAGCCCAGCCTCCCACCCTCTCACCTAGTCCGCCGCCTCCACACACCTACACCCACTCCACCCACCCCACCGTCTTTACTCCCACAGCCCGCAGACGACGCCATAGGACC
>JAJIBD010029116.1:0-23229 GCA_021461705.1 Cryptotis parvus
GTACTTGATGGACCGCTCTCGGGGGAAATACTGGGTGCGGTTTTGCTGGCAGCCTGCCTCAGCCTTGGCCTTTTGGGCCCACTCCCGGGAGCTTCCACGCCTCAGCTCCCGCCTCCCCGGCCCCGGTTCTAGCTCTCCTTCCTTTCCCTCTGTAAGGCGGGGCTGCCCACCCCCACCTGAGCTTCCGCCTCCGTTTCAAGCCTTCCACCCTTCCCCACGGCTGGGCTGCCCGCGGCCTGCCGGCCCGACGTTCAGCTACTTCAGAGGCCCTGGGGGGAGCCTCTCCAAGGTCCTTTGCGCCGTGCGCCCTCATCCGCCCCCCGCCTCTGAAACTCCGCCCCAGCCCAGCCTCTCCACCCTCCTCTCCTCCCCGCCTCCACCACTCCACCACCAACCCACCCACCCACCGCCCTACTCCACACAGCCCGGCAGACGCACGCTATAGGACCCGCGCCGGGGGCGTTTGTGAAAGGGGCCACCCGGCGTGTCACCCGCTCGCAGCGGCTCCCAAAACCCAGCGCCTGCCCACCCCTCCCTGCCCTGGCCTGCCCCCAAGACAGTCTTGCCCACCGCGCTGCGGCAGGGCGGCCCAGGGCCCAGCACTGGCCCAGGGCCCAGCACTGGCCGCCAGACGCTGTGTCGCGACGCGTCGGGTGGGTGTGGGGTCAGTGTGGTGCGTGCCGAGTCCGCGGTTTGTCGTCCGACTGGTCCCGACTCCCTCCGTGGGGCCTGGCTCTTCTCTCTCTCTCTCTCTCTCTCTCTCTCTCTGTCTCTGTCTGTGTGTCTGCCTTTGTGTCTGCCCTGTGTGTCTGTGTGTCTCGTGTCTGTGTGTCTGGGTGTGTGTGTCTGGCGAGTGTGATTGTCCCTGGGTCCCCCTCTGTGCGCCCGCCTGTCTCTGCATGCGCCCCACTCTGTCGCTGTGTCTCTCCAGTCGCCGCGCGGCGCCTCTCTCCCTGGCCCTCTCCCTCAGTCTCCTCGCTGACTGGCTGTCTCTCCTCGGATGTGTGGCCCCTCTCAAGCCCCCACCTCCTTACCCCCACAGCACACGCTGCACGTGCCGGTCGGCGCTACGCCCCCGGGCCACATCCAGAGATGGACCCGACAGCTGACAGCGGATAGCGGGCGCTTGGGCGATCTGACCTCTGGCGGCCTGGACGGTGGACCCTGGGGCGGCGGAAGTTGCTGAACTCCAAGGGATGGTTGTGTGAGGCGGGCTGAGCTAGGACACCAGCAGAGACACGCCTCTCTTTCTTTCTTTGTCCTTTGATTTCGCCTTTGCTCTTTTCTACCTGGGGCTGGGCGGCAGGGGTCACACCAAAACGGCCAACACCTTAGCAGGATGGCTAAGGCGGGAGAGCAAAGGCAGAGAGAGAGGTCGATGCCACGGACAACAGCATGCACACTGGTCCAGCCACAGGCTGACAGGATCCATCCCCGTGCCAGGTCAAGAGGGCCCGTGAGGGCGAGCCCCCTGCCGTAGGGGCCCTTCGAATATGTTTGTGTGTGTGTGTGAGCGCGCCTGTGTGGTGTGTGTGTGTGTGTGTGTGAGCGTGAGTGTGGTGCGTATGTTTGTGCCTTGTGTGTGAACGTGTGTCTGAGCGCTGGTGTGCATGCGCCGCCTGAGCTGCCCCGTGGGCTGCGTGGGCCCCAGCAACGACGTGGAGGCGCGGCCGCAACCTCCGGGCACGCGGCCCAGGCTCTGGCGTTTCCCGCGCCCCGCCTCTCCGACCCCACCCACGTGGAGCTGCTCCCTAGGCGGAGAGCCTTTCCGTGGATGGACCTTGCTGGCGGGCCAGGGGGCGCCGGTGGTCCTCTGTGAAATTCTGTCTCCCCGAGCCTGAGTCCAGAGGGCCGCCGGGTGCCAGGCCGTGGGGGGGGCGGTCCAGCCCTCCGCCGCCCGTGGGTGGCAGGTGCAGGACCGGTGAGGCCCGGGCCTGGTCGCCGTGGTCCCAGGAGAGCTCAGAGCCGCACGGCTGTGGGTTGATGGGCGGCCCCGGGCTTCCCCTGGCGTGGGGTCCCTTACTTGGAGCCAAGTGCAGGGCGGAGTGGAGCGGAGCGAGGTGGTGCGGGAGCGGAGCGCGGGCGGGCGGGTGCGGTGGGGGTTGCGTGGCCTTTAAAGAATTTTGGAGTTGGGGCCGGGGGTCGGGCGGCCCGGCCCAGGTGGGATGGATGCAGCGGTGGCGGGGGGGGGTGGCGGGCGGCAGCAGCGGGGCAGCAGCCGGGCAGCGCGGAGAGAGAGAGCCGGCGGGCGGGGCCGCGCGCGTCTGGCTTTTGGGCGGGGAGAGCACCGCCTCCGTCTACGGCCATACCACCCTGAACGCGCCCGATCTCGTCTGATCTCGGAAGCTAAGCAGGGTCGGGCCTGGCTAGTACTTGGATGGGAGACCGCCTGGGAATACCGGGTGCTGTAGGCTTTGCTGGGCAGCCTGCTCTCAGCCTTGGCCTTTTGCCCACTCTGGGAGCCCACGCCCTGGCCCCCGGCCCCCGGACCCCGGGGCCCCCTTCCCTTCCTCTCTGCTGCAAGGGGGCTGCCCACCCCACCCGAGCTCGCCCGCCTCGCCTTCCACCTCCCTCCCCACGGCAGGGCTGCCCGGGCGCCCGGCCGCCCGCAGCCCTGCTACTCAGAGGCCCTGTGGGGGAGTCTCCAAGGTCCTTGGCGCGGCGCCCCTCATCCGCCCCCCCCCGCCTCTGGGAAACCCGCCCCAGCCCAGCCTCTCCACTCCTCTCTCCCTAGCCGCCTCCAGACACCCACCCACCCCCCTAGCTCCACCCACCGCCCTACTCCACACAGCCCGGCAGACGCACGCCATAGGACCCGCACGTCGGGGCGCCTGAAAGGGGGCTACCCGCGCGTACCGCCCGGCAGCGGGCCCCCTAAACCCAGTTGTCTGCCCACCCCCCCTGTTCTAACCCTGCCAGACAGTTTGCCCACCACAGCGGCAGGGTGCCTAGGGCCCAGCACTGGTCGGCCCAGGGCCTAGCACTGGCCGCCAGACGCCTAGATTCAGCGACGGCTTGCGGGGGCTGTGTGGGGTCAGTGTGGTGCGGGCCGAGTCCGTGTCTGTCGTCGGGGACTGGGTCCTGACGGGCCTCCGCGGCCGCGGCTCTCTCTCTCTCTCTCTCTCTCTCTCTCTCTCTCTCTCTGTGTGTGTGTCTGCCTGTGTGTCTGCCTGTGTGTCTGCTTGTGTGTCTGTGTGTCTCGTGTCTGGGTGTCTGGGTGTGTGTCTGCGGTGTGTGACCGTCCGCGGGTCCGTCTGTGCGGCCCGGCCTGTCTCTGCATGCGCCCGACTCTGTCGCCGTGTGTCTCTCCAGTCGCGGCGGCGTCGCTCTCTCCCTGGCCCTCTCTCAGTCTCCTCGCTGACTGGCTGTCTCTCCTCGGCCATGGTGTGGCCCTTCAGTCTCTACCTCCCCACCCCACAGCACACTGCACGTGCCGTCGCCGCTCACGCCCCCGGCCACATCCAGAGATGGACCCGACAGCGGACAGCGGACAGCGGGCGCTGTGGGCGATCTGCCTGGCGGCCTGGACGGGTGGACCCTGGGGCAGGCGGAAGTTGCTGAACCCCAAGGGATGGGTTGTGTGAGGCGGGCTGAGCGGGGACACCAGCAGAGACACGCCTCTTTCTTTCTTTGTCCTTGATTTCGCCTTGCTCTTTTTCTACCTGGGGCTGTGGCGGCAGGGGTCACACCCAAAAAGGCCAACACCTTGGCAGGATGGCGAAGGCGGAGAGCAAAGGCAGAGAGAGAGAGGTCGGTGTTCACGGGACAACAGCGCACGCTACAGGGTCCCGCCACAGGCGGACAGGATCCATCCTCAGAGCAGGTCAAGAGGGTCCGGAGGGGGCGAGCCCTGCCGTGGGGGCCCTTCGGAATATGTGTTTGTGTGTGTGTGTGTGTGTGTGTGTGTGTGTGTGTGTGTGTGAGCGTGAGTGTGGGTGCGAATGTTTGTGCCCCTGTGTAGAACGTGGGTCTGAGCGTGCGGTGTGTGTATGCGCCGCCTCTGGAGCGCGGGCCTAGCCGCGTGGGCCCCAGCAATGGCGGAGGGCGCGCGCCCGCGCAGCCCAGGCACGCGGCCCCTCAGGTCTCTCTGGCGCCTCGCGCGCCCCGCCTCTCCTCGACCCCACCCACGTGGAGCTGCTTCCCAGGCGGAGAGTCCTTCCTGGATGGACCTTGCTGGCGGCCTGGGGGCCGGTGGTCCTCTGTGAAATTCTGTCTCCCTGAGCCTGAGTCCAGAGGGCCGCCGGTGCTGCTAGGCCGTGGGGGGCTGTCCAGCCCTCCGCCGCCCGGTGGTGGCAGGTAGGACCGGGTGAGGCCCAGGCCCGCGCCGCCGTGGTCCCAGGAGAGCTGGGCGGAGCTGCACGGCTGTGGGTTGATGGGCGGGCCCCTGGGCTTCCCTGGCGTGGGGGGTCCCTTGGCGTGGAGCCAAGTGCAGGGGGCGGAGTGCGGAGCGGAGCGAGGTGGTGGGGAGCGGAGCGCGCGGGCGGGTGCGGTGGGTTGCGTGAAACTTTAAAGAATTTGGAGTTGGGGCCGGGGTCGGGCGGCCCGGCCCAGGTGGGATGGATGCAGCGGCGGCGGGGGCGGGCGGCGGGCGGCAGCAGCGGCAGCAGCCGGGCAGCGGGGAGAGAGAGAGCCGGCGGGGCGGGGCGCGCGCGCGTCTGGCTTGGGGCGGGCAGAGAGCACCGCCTCCGTCTATGGCCATACCACCCTGAACGCGCCCGATCTCGTCTGATCTCGGAAGCTAAGCAGGGTCGGGCCTAGTTAGTACTTGGATGGGAGACCACCTGGGAATACCGGGTGCTGTAGGCTTTTGCTGGGCAGCCTGCCCTCAGCCTTGGCCTTTTGGCCCACTCCCGGGAGCCCACGCCCCAGGCCCCTGGCCCCTGGCCCCCGGGGCCCCCTTCCCTTCTC
Source organism: Cryptotis parvus (assembly GCA_021461705.1). Classification (NCBI taxonomy): domain Eukaryota; kingdom Metazoa; phylum Chordata; class Mammalia; order Eulipotyphla; family Soricidae; genus Cryptotis; species Cryptotis parvus. The sequence goes on from JAJIBD010029116.1 coordinate 4,909, forward strand.
CCCTCTGCTGCAAGGGGGGCTGCCCACCTCCACCCCGAGCTTTCGCCTCGCCTGCCTTCCACCTTCTTCCCCACGGCAGGGGCTGCCGGCGCCCCGCCGCCCGCAGCCCTGCCACTTCAGAGGCCCTGGGTGGGGAGCCTTCAGGTCCTTGGCGCGGGGCGCCCCTCATCCGCCCCCGCCTCTGGGAAACCCGCCCCAGCCCAGCTCTCACCCTCTTCTCTCCCTAGCCGCCGCCCAGACCACCCACTCCACCCACCCACCGCCCTACTCCCACACAGCCCGGCAGACGCACGCCATAGGACCCGGCGCGCGGGGCGCCAGGAAAGGGGCCACCCGGCGTGTCGCCCGCCGGCAGCGGCCCCCAAAACAGCGCTGCCCACCCCTCCCTGCCCTGGCCTGCCCACAAGACAGCTCTTGCCCACCACGGCGGCAGGGCGGCCCAGGGCCCAGCACTGGCCGCCCAGGGCCCAGCACTGGCCGCCAGACGCTTGTATCCGCGACTGCTTCGGGTGGGCTGTGTGGGGGTCAGTGTGGTGCGCCGAGTCCGCGTTCGCTCGCCCGGGGACTGGTCCCGACGCCCTCCGTGGGGCCGGTCTCTCTCTCTCTCTCTCTCTCTCTCTCTCTCTCTCTCTCTCTCTCTGTCTGTGTGTCTGCCTGTGTGTCTGCCTGTGTGTCTGCCTGCGTGTCTGTGTGTCTCGTGTCTGGGTGTCTGGGTGTGTGTGTCGGCGTGTGTGTGTCCGTCTCGAGGTCCGCTCTGTGCGCCCGCCTGTCTCTGCATGCGCCCGACTCTGTCGCCGTGTCTCTCCAGTCGCCGGCGGCGCCGCCTCTCCCTGGCCCTCTCCCCTCAGTCTCCCTCGCTGACTGGCTGTCTCTCCTCGGCCATGGTGTGGTCCTCCAGCCCCTCACCCCCCCCACCCCCCACACAGCACACGCCGGTCGGCGCCACGCCCCCGGCCACATCCAGAGATGGACCCGACAGCGGATAGCGGACAGCGGGCGCCTGTGGGCGATCTGCCCTGGCGGCCTGGACGGGCGGACCCTGGGGCAGGCGGAAGTTGCTGAACCCCAAGGGATGGGTCGTGTGAGGCGGCTGGAGCGAGGACACCAGCAGAGACACGCTCTCTTTCTTTCTTTGTCCTTTGATTTCGCCTTTGCTCTTTTCTACCTGGGGCTGGGCAGGGGTCACACCTAAAACGGCCAACACCTTGGCAGGATGCATGGCGGGAGAGCAAAGGCAGAGAGAGAGAGGTCGGTGCTCACGGACAACAGCGCACGCTGCTGGTCCGGCCACAGGCGGACAGGATCCATCCCCGTGCCAGGTCAAGAGGGCCCGTGAGGGGGCGAGCCCCTGCCGTAGGGCCCCTTCGGAATATGTTTGTGTGTGTGTGTGAGCCGCCTGTGTGTGTGTGTGTGTGTGTGTGTGAGCGTGAGTGTGGGTGCGTGTTTGTGCTCTGTGTGTGTGAACGTGTGTCTGAGCGCGGGTGTGTGCATGCGCCGCCTCTGAGCGCGCGCCTGGGCCGCGTGGGCCCCAGCAACGGCGAGGCGCGCGCCGTAAGAGCCCGGGCACGCGGCCCCCAGGTTCTCTGGCGCTCGCGCCCCGCCTTCGACTCCACCCACGTGGAGCTGCTCCCTAGGCGGAGAGCCTTTCCGTGGATGGACCTTGCTGGCGGGCCAGGGGCGGTGGTCCTCTGTGAAATTCTGTCTCCCCGAGCCTGAGTCCAGAGGGCCGCCGGGCGGTGGGCCGGGGGGCTGTCCAGCCCTCCGCCGCCCGTGGGTGGCAGGTGCAGGACCGGTGAGGCCTGGGCCCGGTCGCCGTGGTCCCAGGAGAGCTGGGTGGCGCTGCACGGCTGGGTTGATGGGCGGGCTCCCTGGGCTTCCCTGGCGTGGGGTCCCTTGGGCGTGGAGCCAAGTGCAGGCGGAGGCGCGGAGCGGAGCGAGGTGGTGCGGGAGCGGAGCGCGGCGGGCGGGTGCGGTGGGGGTTGGGTGTGGGGCCTTTTAAAGAATTTTGAGTTGGGGGCCGGGCGGCCCGGCCCAGGTGGGATGGATGCAGCGGCGGCGGGCGGGCGGCGGGCGGCAGCAGCGGGCAGCAGCCGGGCAGCGCGGAGAGAGAGCCGGCGGGGGGGGCCGCGCGCGTCTGGCTTGGGGCGGGCAGAGAGCACCGCCTCCGTCTACGGCCATACCACCCTGAACGCGCCTGATCTCGTCTGATCTCGGAAGCTAAGCAGGGTCGGGCCTGGTTAGTACTTCGGATGGGAGACCGCCTGGGAATACCGGGTGCTGTAGGCTTTGCTGGGCAGCCTGCCCTCAGCCTTGGCCTTTTGGCCCACCCCCGGGGAGCCCACGCCCCAGGCCCTCCGGCCCCCGGCCCCGGCCCCGGGGCCCCCTTCCCTTCTCCTCTGCTGCAAGGCGGGGCTGCCCACCCCCACCCGAGCTCGCCCTCGCCTGCCTTCCACCTCTCTTCCCCCCCCACGGCAGGGCTGCCTGGGCCCGGCCGGCCCGCAGCCCTGCCACTTCAGAGGCCCTGGGTGGGGGAGCCTTCTCCAAGTCCTTGGCGTCGGGGCGCCCTCATCCGCCCCCCCCCCTCTGGGAAACCCGCCCCAGCCCAGCCTCTCCACTCCTCTCTCCCTAGCCGCCGCCTCCAGACACTCCACCCACCCACCCACCCACCCGCCCTACTCCACACAGCCCGCAGACGACGCCATAGGACCCGGCGCGTCGGGGGCGCCAGGAAAGGGGCCACCTGGGCGTGTCGCTCGCCGCAGCGGGCCCCAAAACCCAGCGCTTGCCCACCCCTCCCTGCCCTGGCCTGCCCGCACAAGACAGCTTTTGCCCACCGCTGCGGCAGGGCGGCCCAGGGCCCAGCACTGGTCGGCCCAGGGCCCAGCACTGGCCGCCAGACGCCAGGGTCTGCGACCGCTCCGTGGGCTGTGTGGGGTCAGTGTGGTGCGGCCGAGTCCGTGTCTGTCGTCCGACTGGGTCCCACGGCCCTCCCCGGGGCCGGCCTCTCTCTCTCTCTCTCTCTCTCTCTCTCTCTCTCTCTCTCTCTCTCTCTCTCTCTGTCTGTGTGTCTGCCTGTGTGTCTGCCTGTGTGTCTGCCTGGCGTGTCTGTGTGTCCCGTGTCTGGGTGTCTGGGTGTGTGTGTCTGCGTGTGTGTGTCCGTCTCAGGTCCGTCTGTGCGCCCGCCTGTCTCTGCATGCGCCCGACTTGTCGCGCGGTGTCTCTCCAGCCGCCGGCGGCGCCGCCTCTCCCCTGGCCCTCTCCTCAGTCTCCTCGCTGACTGGCTGTCTCTCCTCGGCCATGGTGTGGCCCCTCTCAAGCTCCCTACCCTCCCCACCCCCACAGCACACGCTGCACGTGCCGGTCGGCGCCACGCCCCCGGGCCACATCCAGAGATGGACCTCGACAGCGGATAGCGGACAGCGGGCGCTCTGGGCGCATCTGCCCCTGGCGGCCTGGACGGGTGGACCCTGGGGCAGGCGGGAAGTTGCTGAACCCCAAGGGATGGGTTGTGTGAGGCGGGCTGGAGCGAGGACACCAGCAGAGACACGCCTTCTTTCTTTCTTTGTCCTTTGATTTCGCTTTTGCTCTTTTTCTACCTGGGGCTGTGGCGGCAGGGGTCACACCTAAAACGGCCAACACCTTGGCAGGATGGCGTAAGGCGGGAGAGCAAAGGCAGAGAGAGAGGTCGGCGCTCACGGACAACAGCGCACGCCGCTACTGGTCCGCCACAGGCGGACAGGATCCATCCCCTGCCAGGTCAAGAGGGCCCGGGAGGGGCGAGCCCCTGCCGTAGGGCCCTTCGGAATATGTGTTTGTGTGTGTGTGAGCACGCCTGTGGGGTGTGTGTGTGTGTGTGTGTGTGAGCGTGAGTGTGGGTGCGTATGTTTGTGCCTGTGTGTGTGAACGCGTGTCTGAGCGCGTGTGTGTGTGCATGCGCCGCTCTGAGCGCCGCCTGGGCCGCGTGGGCCCCAGCAACGGCGGAGGCGCGCGCCCCGCAGCCCGGGCACGCGGCCCTCAGGTCTCTGGCGCCGCGCCCCGCCTTCCCTCGACCCCACCCACGTGGAGCTCCCCAGGGCGGAGAGCCTTTCCGCGGATGGACCTTGCTGGCGGCCAGGGCGTCGGGGGTCCTCTGTGAAATTCTGTCTCCCCGAGCCTGAGTCCAGAGGGCCGCCGGGGTGCTGGTGGGCCGTGGGAGGGGCTGTCCAGCCCTCCGCCGCCCTGGGTGGCAGGTGCAGGACCGGTGAGGCCTGGGCCCGGTCGCCGTGGTCCCAGGAGAGCTGTGGCTGCACGGCTGTGGGTTGATGGGCGGGCTCCCTGGGCTTCCCGGGCGTGGGGTCCCTTGGGCGTGGAGCCAAGTGCAGGGGGCGGAGCGCGGAGCGGAGCGAGGTGGGGGGGAGCGGAGCGCGGGCGGGCGGGTGTGGTGGGGTTGCGTGGGGCCTTTAAAGAATTTGGAGTTGGGGCCGGGAGTCGCCCGGGCCCAGGTGGGATGGATGCAGCGGCGGCGGGGGGGCGGCGGGCGGCAGCAGCGGGGCAGCAGCCGGGCAGCGGAGAGAGAGAGCCGGCGGGGCGGGCCGCGCGCGTCTGGCTTTTGGGCGGGCAGAGAGCACCGCCTCCGTCTACGGCCATACCACCCTGAACGCGCCCGATCTCGTCTGATCTCGGAAGCTAAGCAGGGTCGGGCCTGGTTAGTACTTGGATGGGGAGACCGCCTGGGAATACCGGGTGCTGTAGGCTTTGCTGGGCAGCCTGCCCTCAGCCTTGGCCTTTTGGCCCACTCCCCGGGAGCCCACGCCCCAGGCCCCCGCCCCCGGCCCCGGCCCCCGGGGCCCCCCTTCCCTTCCCTCTCTCCTCTGCTGCAAGGCGGGGCTGCCCACCCCCACCCGAGCTCGCCCCGCCTGCCTTCCACCTCTCTCCCCACGGCAGGGCTGCCTGGCGCCGGCCGCCCGCAGCCCTGCTACTTCAGAGGCCCTGGGTGGGGAGCCTTCTCCAAGGTCCTTATGTCGGGGCGCCCCCTCATCCGCCCCCCCCGCCTCTGGGAAACCCGCCCCAGCCCAGCCTCTCCACTCCTCTCTCCCTAGCCGCCGCTCCAGACACCCACCCACCCACCCACCCACCCACCGGCCCTACTCCACACAGCCCGGCAGACGCACGCCATAGGACCCGGCGCGCCGGGCGCCAGGAAAGGGGCCACCCGGCGTGTCGCCCCCGGCAGCGGGCCCCCAAAACCCAGCGCCCGCCCACCCCTCCCTGCCCTGGCCTGCCCAAGACAGTTCTTGCCCACCCGCGGCAGGGCGGCCCAGGGCCCAGCACTGGCCGCCCAGGGCCCAGCACTGGCCGCCAGACGCTTGTGTCTGCACTGCTTCGGTGGGCTGTGTGGGTCAGTGTGTGCGTGCCGAGTCCGTGTTTTGTCCGCCCGGACTGGGTCCCGACGGCCTCCGTGGGGCCGGCCTCTCTCTCTCTCTCTCTCTCTCTCTCTCTCTCTCTCTCTCTCTCTCTCTCTCTGTCTGTGTGTCTGCCTGTGTGTCTGCCTGTGTGTCTGCCTGCGTGTCTGTGTGTCTCCCGTGTCTGGGTGTCTGGTGTGTGTGTTCGCGTGTGTGTGTCCGTCCGTGGGTCCGTCTGTGCGGCCCGCCTGTCTCTGCATGCGTCCGACTCTGTCGCCGTGTCTCTCCAGTCGCCGGCGGCGCCGCCTCTCTCCCTGGCCCTCTCCTCAGTCTCCTCGCTGACTGGCTGTCTCTCCTCGGCCATGGTGTGGGCTCCCTCGCCCCCCACCTCCCCACCCCCCCAGCACACGCTGCACGTGCCGGGTCGGCGCTACGCCCCCGGGCCACATCCAGAGATGGACCCGACAGCGGACAGCGGACAGCGGGCGCTGTGGGCGCATCTGCCCCTGGCGGCCTGGACGGGTGGACCCTGGGGCAGGCGGGAAGCTGCTGAACCCCAAGGGATGGGTTGTGTGAGGCGGGCTGGAGCGAGGACACCAGCAGAGACACGCTCTCTTTCTTTCTTTGTCCTTTGATTTCGCCTTTTGCTCTTTTTCTACCTGGGGGCTGTGGGGCGGCAGGGTCACACCTAAAACGGCCAACACCTTGGCAGGATGGCGAAGGCGGGAGAGCAAAGGCAGAGAGAGAGAGGTCGGCGCTCACGGGACAACAGCGCACGCGCTGGTCCGCCACAGGCGGACAGGATCCATCCCCGTGCCAGGTCAAGAGGGCCCGGTGAGGGGGCGAGCCTTGCCGTAGGGGCCCTTCGGAATATGTGTTTGTGTGTGTGTGTGTGAGCGCCTGTGTGGTGTGTGTGTGTGTGTGAGTGGGTGATGTGGTGCGCCTGTGTGTGTGAACGTGTGTCTGAGCGGGCGCGTGTGAGCATGCGCCGCTCTGAGCGCTGGGCCGCGTGGGCCCCAGCAACGGCGGAGGCGCGCCCGCGCAGCCGGGCACGCGGCCCCTCAGGTCTCTGGCGCCTCGCGCCCGCCTCCTCGACCCTACCCACGTGGAGCTCCCCTAGGCGGAGAGCCTTCCGTGGATGGACCTTGCGGGCCAGGGGGCGTCGGTGGTCCTCTGTGAAATTCTGTCTCCCTGAGCCTGAGTCCAGAGGGCCGCCGGGTGCTGGGCCGGGGGAGGGGCTGTCCAGCCCTCCGCCGCCCGTGGGGGGCAGGTGCAGGACCCGTGGGGCCCGGTCGCCGGGGTCCCAGGAGAGCTGGGCGGCGCTGCACGGCTGTGGGTTGGAGGGGGGGCCCCTGGGCTTCCCGGCGTGGGGTCCTTTGGGCGTGGAGCCAAGTGCAGGGGGCGGAGCGGAGCGGAGCGAGGTGGTGGGGGAGCGGAGCGCGGGGGCGGTGGGGGTTGCGGGGGGGCCTTTAAAGAATTTGGAGTTGGGGCCGGCGGCCCGGCCCAGGTGGGATGGATGCAGCGGCGGCGGGGCGGGCGGCGGGCGGCAGCAGCGGGCAGCAGCCGGGCAGCGGGAGAGAGAGCCGGCGGGGCGGGGCCGCGCGCGTCTGGCTTCTTGGGGCGGGCAGAGAGCACCGCCTCCGTCTACGGCCATACCACCCCTGAACGCGCCCGATCTCGTCTGATCCTCGGAAGCCAAGCAGGGTCGGGCCTGTTAGTACTTGGATGGGAGACCGCCTGGGAATACCGGGTGCTGTAGGCTTTTGCTGGGCAGCCTGGCCTCAGCCTTGGCCTTTTGGCCCACTCCCGGGAGCCCACGCCCCAGGCCCCCGGCCCCCGGCCCCTGACCCCCGGGGCCCTCCTTCCCTTCTCCTCTGCTGCAAGGCGGGGCTGCCCACCCCCACCCGAGCTCGCCCCGCCTGCCTTCCACCTCCTCTTCCCCACGGCAGGGCTGCCTCGCGGGCCCGGCCGCCCGCAGCCCTGCCACTTCAGAGGCCCTGGGTGGGGAGCCTTCTCCAGGGTCCTTCGGCCCCTCATCCCGCCCCCCCCCTCTCTGGAAACCCCCCCAGCCCAGCCTCTCCCACCCCTCTCTCCCTAGCCGCCGCCCAGACACCCACCCACCCACCCACCCACCGGCCCTACTCCCCACAGCCCGCAGACGCACGCCATAGGACCCGGCGCTCGGGGCGCCAGGAAAGGGGCCACCCGGCGTGCCGCCGCCCGGCAGCGGGCCCCCCAAACCCAGCTGCCTGCCCACCCTCCCTGCCCTGGCCTGCCCGCAAGACAGCTCTTGCCCACCGCTGCGGCAGGCGCCCAGGGCCCAGCACTGGTCGCCCAGGGCCCAGCACTGGCCGCCAGACGCCAGGTCTGCGACCGCTTCGCGGGTGGCTGTGGGGTCAGTGTGGTGCGTGCCGAGTCCGTGTCGTCCGGGACTGGGTCCCGACGGCCCTCCGTGGGGCCGGCCTCTCTCTCTCTCTCTCTCTCTCTCTCTCTCTCTCTCTCTGTCTGTGTGTCTGCCTGTGTGTCTGCCTGTGTGTCTGCCTGTGTGTCTGCCTGTGCGTGTCTGTGTGTCTCGGTGTCTGGGTGTGTGGGTGTCTGCGTGTGTGTGTCCGGGTCCGTGGTCCGGCCCAGCGGCCCGCCTGTCTCTGCATGCGTCCGACTCTGTCCGCCGTGTCTCTCCAGTCGCCGCGGCGCCGCCTCTCCCTGGCCCTCTCCCTCAGTCTCCTCGCTGACTGGCTGTTTCTCCTCGGCCATGGTGTGGCCCTTCAAGCCCTCTTCACCTCCCCACCCCCACAGCACACGCTGCACGCAGCCGGTCGGCGCACGCCCCCGGGCCACATCCAGAGATGGACCCGACAGCGGACAGCGGATAGCGGGCGCCTAGGGCGATCTGCCCCTGGCGGCCTGGACGGGTGGACCCTGGGGCAGGCGGGAAGTTGCTGAACCCCAAGGGATGGGTTGTGTGAGGCGGGCTGAGCGAGGACACCAGCAGAGACACGCTCTCTTTCTTTTCTTTGTCCTTTGATTTCGCCTTTGCTCTTTTCTACCTGGGGCTGTGGGCGGCAGGGGTCACACCTAAAACGGCCAACACCTTGGCAGGATGGCTAAGGCGGAGAGCAAAGGCAGAGAGAGAGAGGTCGGCGTTCACGGGACAACAGCGCAGCGCAGGGTCCCGCCACAGGCGGACAGGATCCATCCCCGTGCCAGGTCAAGAGGGCCCGTGAGGGGCGAGCCCCTGCCGTAGGGGCCCTTCGGAATATGTGTTTGTGTGTGTGTGAGCGCGCTGTGTGGTGTGTGTGTGTGTGTGTGTGAGCGTGAGTGTGGGTGCGTATGTTTGTGCCTGTGTGTGTGAACGTGTGTCTGAGCGCGTGTGTGTGCATGCGCCGCTTCTGAGCGCGCTAGCCGCTGGGCCCCAGCAACGGTGGAGGCGCGCGCCGCGCAGCCCGGGCACGCGGCCCCTCAGGTCTCTGGCGCTCGCGCCCCGCCTCTCGACCCCACCCACGTGGAGCTGACTCCCTAGGCGGAGAGCCTTCCGTGGATGGACCTTGCTGGCGGCCAGGGGGCGTCGGTGGTCCTCTGTGAAATTCTGTCTCCCTGAGCCTGAGTCCAGAGGGCCGGGGTGCTGGTGGGCCGTGGGGAGGGGCTGTCCAGCCCTCCGCCGCCCGTGGGTGGCAGGTGCAGGACCGTGAGGCCCGGCCCGGTCGCCATGGTCCCAGGGAGAGCTGCGGCGCTGCACGGCTGTGGGTTGATGGGCGGGCTCCCTGGGCTTCCCTGGCGGGGGTCCCTTGGGCGTGAGCCATGCAGGGGGCGGAGCGCGGAGCGGAGCGAGGTGGTGCGGGGAGCGGAGCGCGCGGGCGGGTGGCGGTGGGGTTGCGTGTGGGGCCTTTTAAAGAATTTTGGAGTTGGCGGGGCTCGCGGCCCGGGCCCAGGTGGGGATGGATGCAGCGGCGGCGGGGGCGGCGGGCGGCAGCAGCGGGGCAGCAGCCGGGCAGCGCGGAGAGAGAGCCGGCGGGGCGGGGCCGCGCGCGTCTGGCTCTTGGGGCGGGCAGAGAGCACCGCCTCCGTCTACGGCCATACCACCCTGAACGCGCCCGATCTCGTCTGATCTCGGAAGCTAAGCAGGGTCGGGCCTGGTTAGTACTTGGATGGGAGACCGCCTGGGAATACCGGGTGCTGTAGGTTTTTGCTGGGCAGCCTGCCTCAGCCTTGGCCTTTGGCCCACTCCCCGGGAGCCCACGCCCCAGGCCCCTGGCCCCGGCCCCGGCCCCCCCCGGCTCCTTCCCTTCTCCTCTGCTGCAAGCGGGGCTGCCCACCCCCACCCGAGCTCGCCCCGCCTGCCTTCCACCTCTCTCCCACGGCAGGGCTGCCCGGCGGCCCGCCGCCCGCAGCCCTGCCACTTCAGAGGCCCTGGGTGGGGGAGCCTTCTCCAAGGTCCTTGGCGTCGGGGCGCCCTCATCCGCCCCCCGCCTCTGGGAAACCCGCCCCAGCCCAGCCTCTCCACTCCTCTCTCCCTAGCCGCTCCAGACACCCACCTACCCACCCACCCACCCACCGGCCCTACCCACACAGCCCGGCAGACGCACGCCATAGACCCGAGCGCCGGGGCGCCAGGAAAGGGGCCACCGGGCGTGTCGCTCCCCCGCAGCGGCCCCCAAAACCCAGCGCCTGCCCACCCCCCCCTCGCCCTGGCCTGCCCACAAGACAGCTTCTTGCCCACCGCGCTGCGGCAGGGCGGCCCAGGGCCCAGCACTGGCCGGCCCAGGGCCCAGCACTGGCCGCCAGACGCCTGTATTCGCGACTGCTTCGGGTGGGTTGTGTGGGGTCGTGTGGTGCGTGCCGAGTCCGTGTCGTCGCCCGACTGGGTCCCCACGGCCTCCGTGGGGCCGGCTCTCTCTCTCTCTCTCTCTCTCTCTCTCTCTCTCTCTCTCTCTGTCTGTGTGTCTGCCTGTGTGTCTGCCTTGCGTGTCTTGTGTGTCTCGGTGTCTGGGTGTCTGGGTGTGTGTCTCCCGTGTGTGTCCGTCCGTGGTCCGCCTGTCGGCCCGCCTGTCTCTGCATGCGTCCGACTTTGTCGCCGGTGTCTCTCCAGTCGCCGCGCGGCGCCGCCTCTCCCCCCCCTGGCCCTCCCCCTCAGCCCCCTCGCTGACTGGCTGTCTCTCCTCGCCATGGTGTGGCTCCTCAGCCCCCCCCCCCCACCCCCCACAGCACACGCTGCACGTGCCGGTCGGCGCCACGCCCCCGGGCCATCCAGAGATGGACCCGACAGCGGACAGCGGACAGCGGGCGCCTGTGGGCGATCTGCCCTGGCGGCCTGGACGGGTGGACCCTGGGGCAGGCGGGAAGTTGCTGAACCCCAGGGATGGGCTGTGTGAGGCGGGCTGGAGCGAGGACACCAGCAGAGACACGCTTCTTTCTTTCTTTGTCCTTTGATTTCGCCTTTGCTCTTTTTCTACCTGGGGCGCGCGGCAGGGGTCACACCTAAACGGCCAACACCTTGGCAGGATGGCGAAGGCGGAGAGCAAAGGCAGAGAGAGAGGTCGGCGTTCACGGACAACAGCGCAAGCCGCTGGTCCAGCCACAGGCGGACAGGATCCATCCCCGTGCCAGGTCAAGAGGGTCCGGTGAGGCGAGCCCCTGCCGTAGGGCCCTTCGGAATATGTGTTTGTGTGTGTGTGTGAGCGCGCCTGTGTGGTGTGTGTGTGTGTGTGTGAGCGTGAGTGTGGGTGCGTATGTTTGTGCCTGTGTGTGTGAACGCGTGTCTGAGCGCGCGGTGTGTGCATGCGCCGCCTCTGAGCGCGCGCTTGGGCCCGTGGGCCCCAGCAACGGCGGAGGCGCGCCTGCGCAGCCCGGCACGCGGCCCCTCAGGGTCTCTGGCGCCTGCGCGCCCCGCCTTCGACCCCACCCACGTGGAGCCGATTCCCAGGCGGAGAGCCTTCCGTGGATGGACCTTGCTGGCGGGCCAGGGGGCGCCGGTGGTCCTCTCAGAAATTCTGTCCCCCGAGCCTGAGTCCAGAGGGCCGCCGGGTGCTGGTGGGCCGTGGGAGGGGCTGTCCAGCCCTCCGCCGCCCGTGGGTGGCAGGTGCAGGACCGGTGAGGCCCGGCCCGGTCGCCGTGGTCCCAGGAGAGCTGGCGCTGCACGGCTGTGGGTTGATGGGCGGGCCCCTGGGCTTCCCGGGCGTGGGGTCCCTTGGGCGTGGAGCCAGTGCAGGGGGCGGAGCGCGGAGCGGAGCGAGGTGGTGCGGGAGCGGAGCGCGGGCGGGCGGGTGCGGTGGGGGGGTTGCGTGTGGGGCCTTTTAAAGAATTTTGAGTTGGGGCCGGGGTCGGGCGGCCCGGGCCCAGGTGGGATGGATGCAGCGGCGGCGGGGCGGCGGCGGGCGGCAGCAGCGGGCAGCAGCCGGGCAGCGAGAGAGAGAGAGCCGGCGGGGCGGGGCCGCGCGCGTCTGGCTTCTTGGGGCGGGCAGAGAGCACCGCCTCCGTCTACGGCCATACCACCCTGAACGCGCCCGATCTCGTCTGATCTCGGAAGCTAAGCAGGGTCGGGCCTGGTTAGTACTTGATGGGAGACCGCCTGGGAATACCGGGTGCTGTAGGCTTTTGCTGGGCAGCCTGCCCTCAGCCTTGGCCTTTGGCCCACTCCCGGGGAGCCCACGCCCCAGGCCCCTGGCCCCCGGCCCTGAACCCCGGGGCTCCCTTCCCTTCTCCTCTGCTGCAGGGCGGGGGCTGCCCACCTCCACCCGAGCCTCGCCCCGCCTGCCTTCCACCTTCTCTCCCCACGGCAGGGCTGCCCGGGCCCGGCCGGCCCGCAGCCCTGCTACTCAGAGGCCCTGGGTGGGGGAGCCTTCTCCAAGGTCCTGGCGCCGGGGCGCCCCCTCATCCGCCCCCCGCCTCTGGGAAACCCGCCCCAGCCCAGCCTCCTCCCCTCTCTCTCCCTAGCCGCCTCCAGACACCCACCCACCCACCCCGCCCTACTCCACACAGCCCGGCAGACGCATCGCCATAGACCCGCGCGTCGGGCGCCAGGAAAGGGGCCACCGGGCGGTCGCGCCCGGCAGCGGCCCCCAAAACCCAGCCGCCTGCCCACCCCCCCTGCCCTGGCCTGCCCGCAAGACAGCTCTTGCCCCACCCGCCGCGGCAGGGCGGCCAGGGCCCAGCACTGGCCGCCCAGGGCCCAGCACTGGCCGCCAGACGCCTGTATTCGCGCGCTTCGGGGGGGGTGTGGGGTCAGTGTGGTGCGTGCCGAGTCCGGTGTCAGTCGTCCCGGGACTGGTCCCACGGCCCTCTGTATACTGGCTCTCTCTCTCTCTCTCTCTGTCTGTGTGTCTGCCTTGTGTCTGCTCTGCGTGTCTGTGTGTCTCGTGTCTGGGTGTCTGGGTGTGTGTTCGCGTGTGTGTCTGTCCGTGGGTCCGCTCTGTGTGCCCGCCTGTCTCTGCATGCGCCCGACTTGCCGCCGGTGTCTCTCCAGTCGCCGGCGGCGCCGCCTCTCCTGGCCCTCTCCTCAGCCTCTCGCTGACTGGCTGTCTCTCCTCGCCATGGTGTGGCCCTCTAAGCCCCACCTCCCTCCCCCCACAGCACACGCTGCACGCTACCGGTCGGCGCCACGCCCCCGGCCACATCCAGAGATGGACCCGGACAGCGGACAGCGGACAGCGGGCGCCAGGCGATCTGTTCTGGCGGCCTGGACGGGTGGACCCTGGGGCAGGCGGGAAGTTGCTGAACCCCAAGGGATGGGTTGTGTGAGGCGGGCTGGAGCGAGGACACCAGCAGAGACACGCTTCCTTTCTTTCTTTGTCCTTTGATTTCGCTTTTGCTCTTTTCTACCTGGGGCTGGGGCGGCAGGGGTCACACCTAAAACGGCCAACACCTTGGCAGGATGGCGAAGGCGGAGAGCAAAGGCAGAGAGAGAGGTCGGCGCTCACGGGACAACAGCGCACGCCGCTGGTCCGCCACAGGCGGACAGGATCCATCCCCGTGCCAGGTCAAGAGGGCCTGGTGAGGGGCGAGCCCCTGCCGTAGGGCCCTTCGGAATATGTGTTTTGTGTGTGTGTGAGCGCCTGTGTGGTGTGTGTGTGTGTGTGTGTGTGAGCGTGAGTGTGGGTGCGTATGTTTGTGCCTGTGTGTGTGAACGTGTGTCTGAGCGCGTGTGTGTGCATGCGCCGCTTTTGAGCGCCGGCTTAGCCGCGTGGGCCCCAGCAACGGCGAGGCGCGCGCCCGCGCAGCCGGCACGCGGCCCTCAGGTCTCTGGCGCGCGCCCCGCCTTCCTCGACCCCACCCACGTGGAGCTGCTCCCTAGGCGGAGAGCCCTTCCGTGGATGGACCTTGCTGACGGGCCAGGGGCGTCGGTGGTCCTCTGTGAAATTCCCTGTCTCCCCGAGCCTGAGTCCAGAGGGCCGCCGGGTGCTGGTGGGCCGTGGGGGGGGCTGTCCAGCCCTCCGCCGCCCGTGGGTGGCAGGTGCAGGACCGGTGAGGCCTCGGCCCGGTCGCCGTGGTCCCAGGAGAGCTGCGGCGCTGCACGGCTGTGGGTTGATGGGCGGGCCCCTGGGCTTCCCCGGGCGTGGGGTCCCTTGGGCGTGGAGCCAAGTGCAGGGGGGGAGCGGAGCGGAGCGGAGGTGGTGCGGGGAGCGGAGCGCGGGCGGGCGGGTGCGGTGGGGGCTGCGTGTGGGGCCTTTAAAAGAATTTGGAGTTGGGGCCGGGGGCCGGGCGGCCCGGGCCCAGGTGGGATGGATGCAGTGGCGGCGGGGGGGGGGGCGGGCGGCAGCAGCGGCAGCAGCCGGGCAGCGCGGAGAGAGAGAGCCGGCGGGGCGGGGCCGCGCGCGTTTGGCTTGGGGCGGGCAGAGAGCACCGCCTCCGTCTACGGCCATACCACCCTGAACGCGCCTGATCTCGTCTGATCTCGAAGCTAAGCAGGGTCGGGCCTGGCTAGTACTTGATGGGAGACCGCCTGGGAATACCGGGTGCTGTAGGCTTTGCTGGGCAGCCTGCCCTCAGCCTTGGCCTTTGGCCCACTCCCGGGAGCCCACGCCCCTGGCCCCCGGCCCCCGCCCACCCGGGGCTCCCCTCCCCTTCTCCTCTGCTGCAAGGTGGGGCTGCCCACCCCCACCCGAGCCTCTCGCCTCGCCTGCCTTCCACCTCTCTCTCCCCACGGCAGGGGGCTGCCTCATGCCCGGCCGCCCGCAGCCCTGCCACTTCAGAGGCCCTGGGTGGGGAGCCTTCTCCTGTCCTAGCGTCGGGCGCCTCCGGCCTCCCCCCTCCTCTGGGAAACCCGCCCCAGCCCAGCCTCTCCACTCCTCTCTCCCTAGCCGCCGCTCCAGACACCCACCCACCCACCCACCCACCTGCCCTACTCCACACAGCCCGGCAGACGACGCCATAGGACCCCGCGCGCGGGGCCAGGCCACCCGGGCGCGTCGTTCCGCAGCGGGCCCCCCAAACCCAGCGTCTGCCCACCCTCCCTGCCCTGGCCTGCCCGCAAGACAGCTTTTGCCCACCCGCTCGCAGGCGCCCAGGGCCCAGCACTGGTCGGCCCAGGGCCCAGCACTGGTCGCCAGACGCCTGTATTCCATGTGGTTCGGGTGTGTGGGGGGTCAGTGGGGTGCGTGCCGAGACCGTGTCTGTCGTCCGACTGGGTCCCCACTGCCCTCCGTAAATGGGGCCGTCTCTCTCTCTCTCTCTCTCTCTCTCTCTCTCTCTCTCTCTCTCTCTCTCTCTCTCTGTCTGTGTGTCTGCCTGTGTGTCTGCCTGTGTGTCTCCTGCGTTCTGTGTGTCTCGGTGTCTGGGTGTCTGGTGTGTGTGCCTGGCGTGGTGTGTCCGCCCGTGGGTCCGCTCCGTGCGCCTGCCTGTCTCTGCATGCGTCCGACTCTGTCGCGTGTCTCTCCAGCCGCCGCGCGGCGCCGCCTCTCCCTGGCCTCTCTCCTCAGTCTCCTCGCTGACTGGCTGTCCTCCTCGGCCATGGTGTGGTTCTTCAAGTTCCTCACCCTCCCCACCCCCACAGCACACGCTGCACGTGCCGGTCGGCGCCACGCCCCCGGCCACATCCAGAGATGGACCCGACAGCGGACAGCGGACAGCGGGCGCCTGTGGGCGATCTGATCCTGGCGCCTGGACGGTGGACCCAGGGGGCGGGAAGTTGCTGAACCCCAAGGGATGGGTTGTGTGAGGCGGCTGGAGCGAGGACACCAGCAGAGACACGCTCTCTTTCTTTCTTGTCCTTTGATTTCGCCGCTCTTTCTACCTGGGGCTAGGGGGGGGTCAACACCTAAAACGTGCCAACACCTTGGCAGGATGGCGAAGGCGGAGAGCAAAGGCAAGAGAGAGAGGTCGGCGTTCACGGGACAACAGCGACGGCTGGTCCGCCACAGGCGGACAGGATCCATCCCCTAAGCAGGTCAAGAGGGCCCGTGAGGGGCGAGCCCCGTCGTAGGGGCCCTTTCGAATATGTGTTTGTGTGTGTGTGTGAGCGCCTGTGTGTTGTGTGTGTGTGTGTGTGTGTGTGAGTGTGAGTGTGGGTGCGTATGTTTGTGCCTCCTGTGTGAACGTAGGTCTGAGCGCGCCGTGTGTGCATGCGCCGCTTCTGAAGGGCGCGCGCTTGGCGTGTGGGCCCCAGTAACGCAGGAGGCGCGGCCCGCGAGCTTGCGGCGGCCCCTCAGGTCTCTTACGCCTTCGCCCCGCCCGATCCCACCCACGGGAGCTTGCTCTCAGGCAGAGCCTTTCCGCGGATGGACCTTGCATGGCGGGCCAGGGGGCGTCGGTGATCCTCGAGAAATCTGTCTCCCGAGCCTGAGTCCAGAGGGCCGCCGGGGGTGTTGGTGGGCCGCGGGAGGGGCTGCCAGCCCTCCGCCGCCCGTGGGTGGCAGGTCAGGACTGGTGAGGCCTGCCGCCTGGTCGCCGTGGTCCCAGGAGAGCTGGGTGAGGCTGCACGGCTGTGGGTTGATTGGGTACTCCCTGGCTTCCCTGGCGTAAGGGGTCCCTTGACGTGAGCAAGTGCAGGGGGCGGAGTGCGGAGGGAGCGAGGTGGTGCGGGGAGCGGAGCGCGGGGGGGCGGTGCGGTGGGGGTTGGGTGTGTGGGGCCCTTTAAAGAATTTTGAGTTAAGGCCGGAAAGAAGTGTCCCGCCCAGGTGGGATGGATGCAGTGGTGGCGGGGCGGGTGGCGGGCGGCAGCATGGGGCAGCAGCCGGGCAGCGGCGGAGAGAGAGCCGGGCGGGCGGCCGCGCGCGTCTGGGCTTTTGGGCGGGCAGAGAGCACCGCCTCCGTCTACGGCCATACCACCCTGACAGCGCCCGATCTCACTCTGATCTCGGAAGCTACAGGGTCGGGGCCTGGTTAGCACCCGGATGGGAGACCGCCTGGGAATACCGGGTGCTGTAGGCACTTTTTGTTGGGCAGCCTGCTCCTCAGCCTTGGCCTTGGCCCACTTCGGGGAGCTCACGCCCCAGGCCACCCCCGGCTCCCTGGACCCCCCGCTCCTCCTTCTCCTTCTGCTGCAAGTATGGCTGCCCACTCCCCACCCGAGCTCGGTCTCGCCGCTTCCACCTCTCTCTCCCCACGCAGTGGGCTGCTCAGCCCGGTCGCCCGCGAGCCTGCCACTTCTGAGGCTCCCAGTGTGGTTTCAGCGTCCTTATGTCGGGGCGCTCTCATCCGCCCCTGCCTCTGGTGAAACCTCGCCCAGCCCACCCTCTCCACCCCTCTTCCCCAGCCACGCTTCCAGACATTCACTTCACTCACCCACTCCACACTCATCGTTCTAACCACACAGGTACCCAGACATCGCCCGCCATAGACCCGCGCTGTCAGTGCTTGCAAAGGGGCCACCTGGCGTACGTCCACTCGGCAGCGCCGGCCCCAAAACCTGCAAAGGTCTGCTCCACCCTCCCTGCTCCTTGGCCTGCCTCAAGCAAGACAGCTTGCCCACCACAAGGCTGCGTGCAGGGGGGCGGCCCAGGGCCTGGCACTGGCGGGCCCCAGGGCCCAGCATCACCGCCAGACGCCTGCAGGTCTGCGATCGCTTCGCGGCTGTGGGGTCAGTGTGGTGCGCGCCGAGCCCCGTGTGGCTCCGTCGCCCGACTGTCCCACGGTTCCTCCCAGGCCCTCTCTCTCTCTCTCTCTCTCTCTGTCTGTGCTCCGCTCTGTGTGTCTGCCTGCGCTGCCCAGTGTCTCCGGTGTCTGGGGTAGTTCGTACCCGCGCGGTGTGGGGTGAAACTGGGTCTCGCGGTCCGCCAGCGCTCGCTGCCTGTCTTGCATGCGTCCGACTTGTCGCCGTGTGTCTCTCCAGTCGCCGGCGGCGCCGCCTCCTTCCTGGCCTCTCTCTCGTCTCTCGGGCCATCATTTTGCTCCTCTCGCCATGTGGTTTCCTCGTTTCTTCAACACTTTTACAGTATGACGCTGCACATGCCGTCATGACGCCCTCGCGGCTGGGCTACATCGAGATGGACCCGACAGCGACAGCGGATACGGACAGCGGGCGCGCCAGGGGCGTGACTGTTCCCTTGGCGGCCTGGACGGTGGACCCTGGGGCAGGCGGAAGCGTTGAACCCCAAGGGCTGGGTTGTGTGAGGGCGGGCTGGAGCGAGGTCACCGCAGAGACACTCGTTTCTCTTTCTTTCTTTGTCCTTTTGATTTCGCTCTTTTGCTCTTTCTACTCAGCTGTGGGGCAGGGGGTCACACCTTAAAACGGCCATACCTGGCAGATGGCGAAGGCGGAGAGCAAAAGGCAGAGAGAGAGAGGAGGTCGGCTGTCACGTGTATAACAGCGCACGCTTGCCATAATGCACACAGGCGACAGGATCCATCCCCGGGTGCCAGGTCATAGGTCTGGTGAGGCAGCCCTGCCGTAGCCTCCTTCCTGAAATATGTTTGTGTGTGTGTGTGAGTGCCACCTGTGTGGTGTGTGTGTGTGTGGTTTTTATGTGGAAGTGCATGTTTGTGCTCGTGTGTGTGAATGTGTCTGAGC
>JAJIBD010029117.1:0-21918 GCA_021461705.1 Cryptotis parvus
CCGCCTCTCGACCCCACCCACGTGGAGCTGAGTTCCCAGGCGGAGAGCCTTCGTGGATGGACCTTGCTGGCGGGCCAGGGGGGCGTCGGTGGTCCTCTGTGAAATTCTGTCTCCCGAGCCTAGTCCAGAGGGCCGCCGGGGTGCCAGGGCCGGGGGAGGGGCTGTCCAGCCCTCCGCCGCCCCAGGGGTGGCAGGTGTAGGACCGGTGAGGTCTGGGGTCAATGTGGTCCCAGGGAGAGCTGCAGGCGTGCACGGCTGTGGGGTTGATGGGCGGGCCCCTGGGCTTCCCTGGCGTGGGGGGGTCCCTTGGCGTGGAGCCATGAGTGGGGGGGCGGACGGAGCGGAGCGAGGTGGTGCGGGAGCGGGGAGCGCGGGCGGGCGGGTGCGGTGGGGTTGTGGGGTCTTTAAAGAATTTTGAGTTGGGGCCGGGGGGGCGTCGGGCGGTCTGGGCCCAGGTGGGATGGATGCAGCGGCAAGGGCGGGGGCGGGAGTGGCGAGAGGCAGCAGCGGGGCAGCAGCCGGGCGCGCGGAGAGAGAGAGCCGGCGGGCGGCCGTGCGCGTTTGGTCGGCAGGCAGAGCACCGCCTCCGTCTACGGCCATACCACCTGAACGCGCCCGACCTCGTCTGATCTCGGAAGCTAAGCAGGGTCGGGCCTGGTTAGTACTTCTGATGGAGACAGCCTGGGAATACTGGGTGCTGTAGGCTTTTGCTGGGCAGCCTGCCCTCAGCCTTGGCCTTTTGGCTCACCCCCCGGGAGCCCACGCCCCTGGGCCCCGGCCCCCCCGGCCCCCCGCCACCCCCGGCCTCCCCTTCCCTTCTCCTCTGCTGCAAGGCGGGGCTGCCCACCCTCTCACCCGAGCTCGGCCTCGCCTGCCTTCCACCTCTCTCCCCCACGGCAGGGCTGCCCGATGTCCTCGCCGGCCCAGGAGCCCTGCCACTTCAGAGGTCCTGGGTGGGGAGCCTTCCAAGGTCCTTGGCGTCGGGGCGCCCCCCTCATCCGCCCCCCCCCGCCTCTGGGAAACCCGCCCCAGCCCAGCCTCCCTCCACCCCTCTCCCTAGCCGTCGCTCCAGACACCTAACCACCCACCGGCCCTACCCCACACAGCCCGGCAGACGCACGCCATAGGACCCGGCGCCGGGGCGCAGGGGGGCCACCTGGGCGTGTCGCCCGCTCGCAGCGGCCCCCCAAACCTAGCGCCTGCCCACTTTCTCTCCTGCCCTGGCTGTCCACGCACTGCTCTTGCCTACCGCCGCGGCAGGGTGCCCAGGGCCCAGCACTGGCCGCCCAGGGCCCAGCACTGGCCGCCAGACGTCTGTATCGGGCAAGGGCTTGTGGTGGGGTCAGTGTGGTGCGCGCCGAGTCCGGTGCCCGTCGTCCGGACTGGTCCCCACCGTACTCCGTGCGGCCCCCTCTCTCTCTCTCTCTCTCTCTCTCTCTGTGTGTCTGCTCTGTGTCTGCTCTGCGTTGTCTGTGTGTCTCGGTGTCTGGGTGTGTGTGTTCGCGTGTGTGTGTGCCCGCCGGGTCCGTCTCTGCGCCCTGGCCTGTCTCTGCATGCGCCCGACTCTGTCGCCGTGTCTCCAGCCGCCGGCGCCGCCTCTCTCCCTGGCCCTCTCCCCAGTCTCTCGCTGACTGGCTGTCTCTCCTCGGCCAGGGTGTGGTCCTCTCAAGCCCTTCTCCCTCCCCACCCCCCACAGCACACGCTGCACGGAGCCGGTCGGCGCACGCCCCCCGGCCACATCCAGAGATGGACCCGACAGCGGACAGCGGATAGCCGGGCGCCTAGGGCGCATCTACCCTGGCGGCCTGGACGGGGGGACCCTGGGGCAGGCGGAAGTTGCGGAACCCCAAGGGATGGGTTGTGTGAGGCGGGCTGGAGCGAGGACACCAGCAGAGACACGCCTCTTTCTTTTCTTTGTCCTTGATTTTCGCCTTTGCTCTTTTCTACCTGGGGCTGGGGCGCAGGGTCACACCCAAACGGCCAACACCTTGGCAGGATGGCGAAGGCGGAGAGCAAAGGCAGAGAGAGAGAGGTCGGCGCACGGGACAACAGCGCACGCAGCTGGTCCCCGCCACAGGCGGACAGGATCCATCCCCCGTGCCAGGTCAAGAGGGCCCGGTGAGGGGGCGAGCCCCTGCCGTAGGCCCTTCGGAATATGTGTTGTGTGTGTGTGTGAGCCGCCTGTGTGGTGTGTGTGTGTGTGTGTGTGTGAGCGTGAGTGTGGGTGCGTATGTTTGTGCCTGTGTGTGTGAACGTGTGTCTGAGCGCAGTGTGTGTGCATGCGCTTCTGAGCGCCAAGCCTGGGCCGCGGGGCCCCAGCAACGGCGGAGGCGCGCGCCGCGCAGCCCGGGCACGCGGCCCCTCAGGGTCTCTGGCGCCCCCGCCCCGCCTTCGACCCCACCCACGTGGAGCTGCTCCCTAGGCGGAGAGCCTTTCCGTGGATGGACCTTGCTGGCGGGCCAGGGGGCGCCGGTGGTCCTCTGTGAAATTCTGTCTCCCCGAGCCTGAGTCCAGAGGGCCGCCGGGGTGCTGGTGGGCCGTGGGGAGGGGCTGTCCAGCCCTCCGCCGCCCGTGGGTGGCAGGTGCAGGACCGGTGAGGCCCGGCCCGGTCGCCGTGGTCCCAGGAGAGCTGCGGGCTGCACGGCTGTGGGTTGATGGGCGGGCTCCCTGGGCTTCCTGGGCGTGGGGGTCCCTTGGGCGTGGAGCCAAGTGCAGGGGGGGCGGAGCGCGGAGCGGAGCGAGGTGGTGCGGGGAGCGGAGCGCGGGCGGGCGGGGGGGGGTGGGGTGTGGGGCCTTTTAAAGAATTTTGAGTTGGGGCCGGGGTCGGGCGGCCCGGGCCCAGGTGGGATGGATGCAAGCGGCGGCGGGGGGGGGCGGCGGGCGGCAGCAGGGCAGCAGCCGGGCAGCGCGGAGAGAGAGAGCCGGCGGGGCGGGGCCGCGCGCGTCTGGCTTCTTGGGGCGGGCAGAGAGCACCGCCTCCGTCTACGGCCATACCACCCTGAACGCGCCCGATCTCGTCTGATCTCGGAAGCTAAGCAGGGTCGGGCCTGGTTAGTACTTGGATGGGAGACCGCCTGGGAATACCGGGTGCTGTAGGCTTTGCTAGGCAGCCTGCCCTCAGCCTTGGCCTTTGGCCCACTCCCCGGGGAGCCCACGCCCAGGCCCCTGGCCCCTGGCCCCGGCCCCCGGGGCCCCCCTTCCTTCTCCTCTGCTGCAAGGCGGGGCTGCCCACCCCCACCCGAGCCTCGCCCCCGCCTGCCTTCCACCTCTCTCCCCACGGCAGGGCTGCCGGCGGCCCGGCCGCCCGCAGCCCTGCCACTTCAGAGGCCCTGGGTGGGGAGCCTTCTCCAAGGTCCTGGTGTCGGGGCGCCCCCCTCATCCGCCCCCGCCTCTGGGAAACCCGCCCCAGCCCAGCCTCTCCACCCCTCTCTCCCTAGCCGCTCCAGACACCCACCCACCCACCCACCCACCGGCCCTACTCCACACAGCCCGGCAGACGCACGCCATAGGACCCGGCGCGGCGGGGCGCCAGGAAAGGGGCCACCCGGGCGTGTCGCCTCCCGGCAGCGGGCCCCCAAAACCCAGCGCCTGCCCACCCCTCCCCGCCCTGGCCTGCCCGCAAGACAGCTTTTGCCCACCGCGCTGCGGCAGGGCGGCCCAGGGCCCAGCACTGGCCGCCCAGGGCCCAGCACTGGCCGCCAGACGCCTGTATCCGCGACTGCTTCGGTGGGCTGTGTGGGGGGTCAGTGGGTGCGCGCCGAGACCGCGGTTCGTCGTCCGGGACTGGGTCCCGACTGCCCTCCGTGGGGCCGGCTCTCTCTCTCTCTCTCTCTCTCTCTCTCTCTCTCTCTCTCTCTCTCTCTGCCTGTGTGTCTGCCTGTGTGTCTGCCTGTGTGTCTGCCTGCGTGTCTGTGTGTCTCGGTGTCTGGGTGTCTGGGTGTGTGTGTCTGCGCGTGTGTGTGTCCGTCCGTGGGTCCGTCTGTGCGGCCCGCCTGTCTCTGCATGCGCCCGACTCTTGTCGCCGTGTGTCTCTCCAGTCGCCGGGCGGCGCCGCCTCTCTCCCTGGCCCCCTCCCCTCAGTCTCTCGCTGACTGGCTGTCTCTCCTCGGCCATGGTGTGGTTCTCTCAAGCCCCCCACCCCCACCCCCCACAGCACACGCTGCACGTGCCGGTCGGCGCCACGCCCCCGGGCCACATCCAGAGATGGACCCGACAGCGGACAGCGGACAGCGGGGCGCCTGTGGGCGATCTGCCCCTGGCGGCCTGGACGGGTGGACCCTGGGGCAGGCGGGAAGTTGCTGAACCCCAAGGGATGGGTTGTGTGAGGCGGCTGGAGCGAGGACACCAGCAGAGACACGCTCTCTTTCTTTCTTTGTCCTTTGATTTCGCCTTTGCTCTTTTCTACCTGGGGCTGTGGGGCGGCAGGGGTCACACCCAAAACGGCCAACACCTTGGCAGGATGGCGAAGGCGGGAGAGCAAAGGCAGAGAGAGAGAGGTCGGCGCTCACGGGACAACAGCGCACGCTGCTGGTCCGCCACAGGCGGACAGGATCCATCCCCGTGCCAGGTCAAGAGGGCCCGGTGAGGGGCGAGCCCCTGCCGTAGGGGCCCTTCGAATATGTGTTTGTGTGTGTGTGTGAGCGCCTGTGTGGTGTGTGTGTGTGTGTGTGTGTGTGAGCGTGAGTGTGGGTGCGTATGTTTGTGCCTGTGTGTGTGAACGCGTGTCTGAGCGGCGTGTGTGTGCATGCGCCGCTTCTGAGCGCGCCTGGGCCGCGTGGGCCCCAGCAACGGCGGAGGCGCGCGCCCGCGCAGCCCGGGCACGCGGCCCCCTCAGGTCTCTGGCTCGCGCGCCCCGCCTCGACCCCACCCACGTGGAGCTGCTCCCTAGGCGGAGAGCCTTCCGTGGATGGACCTTGCTGGCGGGCCAGGGGGCGCCGGTGGTCCTCTGTGAAATTCTGTCCCCCGAGCCTGAGTCCAGAGGGCCGCCGGGGTGCTGGTGGGCCGTGGGAGGGGCTGTCCAGCCCTCCGCCGCCCGTGGGTGGCAGGTGCAGGACCGGTGAGGCCCGGGCCCGGTCGCCGTGGTCCCAGGAGAGCTGGGTGGCGCTGCACGGCTGTGGGTTGGATGGGCGGGCTCCCTGGGCTTCCCTGGGGTGGGGGTCCCTTGGGCGTGGAGCCAAGTGCAGGGGGCGGAGCGCGGAGCGGAGCGAGGTGGTGCGGGGAGCGGAGCGCGGGCGGGCGGGTGCGGGGGGGTTGCGTGTGGGGCCTTTTAAAGAATTTTGGAGTTGGGGCCGGGGGTCGGGCGGCCTGGGCCCAGGTGGGATGGATGCAGCGGCGGCGGGGCGGGCGGCGGGCGGCAGCAGCGGGCAGCAGCCGGGCAGCGCGGAGAGAGAGAGCCGGCGGGGCGGGGCCGCGCGCGTCTGGCTTCTGGGGCGGGCAGAGAGCACCGCCTCCGTCTACGGCCATACCACCCTGAACGCGCCCGATCTCGTCTGATCTCGGAAGCCAAGCAGGGTCGGGCCTGGTTAGTACTTGGATGGGAGACCGCCTGGGAATACCGGGTGCTGTAGGCTTTGCTGGGCAGCCTGCCCTCAGCCTTGGCCTTTTGGCCCACTCCCCGGGGAGCCCACGCCCCAGGCCCCTGGCCCCCGGCCCCGACCCCCGGGGCCCCCCTTCCCTTCTCCTCTGCTGCAAGGCGGGGCTGCCCACCCCCACCCGAGCTCGCCCTCGCCTGCCTTCCACCTCTCTCCCCCCACGGCAGGGCTGCCCGGCGGCCCGCCGGCCCGCAGCCCCGCCACTTCAGAGGCCCTGGGTGGGGGAGCCTTCCCAAGGTCCTTGGCGTCGGGGCGCCCCCTCATCCGCCCCCCGCCTCTGGGAAACCCGCCCCAGCCCAGCCTCTCCACCCTCTCTCCCTAGCCGCCGCTCCAGACACCCACCCACCCACCCACCCACCCACCGGCCCTACTCCACACAGCCCGGCAGACGCACGCCATAGGACCCGCGCCGGGGGCGCCAGGAAAGGGGCCACCCGGGCGTGTCGCCGCCCGCAGCGGGCCCCCCCAAAACCCAGCGCCTGCCCACCCCCTCCCTGCCCTGGCCTGCCCGCAAGACAGCTCTTGCCCACCGCTGCGGCAGGGGCGGCCCAGGGCCCAGCACTGGCCCGCCCAGGGCCCAGCACTGGCCGCCAGACGCCTGTATTCGCGACCGCTTCGGGGTGGGCTGTGTGGGGGCCAGTGTGGTGCGCGCCGAGTCCGTGTTCGTCGCCCGGGACTGGGTCCCGACTGCCCTCCGTGGGGCCGGCTCTCTCTCTCTCTCTCTCTCTCTCTCTCTCTCTCTCTCTCTCTCTCTCTCTGCCTGTGTGTCTGCCTGTGTGTCTGCCTGTGTGTCTGCCTGGGCGTGTCTGTGTGTCTCGTGTCTGGGTGTCTGGGTGTGTGTGTCTGCGCGTGTGTGTCCGTCCGTGGGTCCGCTCTGAGCGCCCGCCTGTCTCTGCATGCGCCCGACTCTGTCGCCGGTGTCTCTCCAGTCGCCGGGCGGCGCCGCCTCTCCCTGGCCCTCTCTCCTCAGCCCCCTCGCTGACTGGCTGTCTCTCCTCGGCCATGGTGTGGCCCCCTCACGCCCCCCCACCCCCCACCCCCCCCACAGCACACGCTGCACGCGCCGGTCGGCGCCACGCCCCCGGGCCACATCCAGAGATGGACCCGACAGCGGACAGCGGACAGCGGGCGCCTGTGGGCGCATCTGCCCTGGCGGCCTGGACGGGTGGACCCTGGGGCAGGCGGGAAGTTGCTGAACCCCAAGGGATGGGTTGTGTGAGGCGGGCTGGAGCGAGGACACCAGCAGAGACACGCCTTTCTTTCTTTTCTTTTTGATTTCGCTTCTTTGCTCTTTTCTACCTGGGGCGTGGGGCGGCAGGGGTCACACCCAAAACGGCCAACACCTTGGCAGGATGGCGAAGGCGGAGAGCAAAGGCAGAGAGAGAGAGGTCGGCGCTCACGGGACAACAGCGACGCACGCTGGTCCGCCACAGGCGGACAGGATCCATCCCCGGTGCCAGGTCAAGAGGGCCCGGTGAGGGGCGAGCCCCTGCCGTAGGGCCCCTTCGGAATATGTGTTTGTGTGTGTGTGTGAGCGCGCCTGTGTGTGGTGTGTGTGTGTGTGTGTGAGCGTGAGTGTGGGTGCGTATGTTTGTGCCTGTGTGTGTGAACGTGTGTCTGAGCGCAGCGTGTGTGTGCATGCGCCGCCTCTGAGCGCGCCTGGGCCGCGTGGGCCCCAGCAACGGAGGCGCGCGCCCGCGCAGCCCGGGCACGCGGCCCCTCAGGGTCTCTGGCGCCGCGCGCCCCGCCTCCTCGACCCCACCCACGTGGAGCTGCTCCCTAGGCGGAGAGCCCTTCCGTGGATGGACCTTGCTGGCGGGCCAGGGGCGCCGGTGGTCCTCTGTGAAATTCTGTCTCCCCGAGCCTGAGTCCAGAGGGCCGCCGGGGTGCTGGTGGGCCGGGGAGGGGCTGTCCAGCCCTCCGCCGCCCGTGGGTGGCAGGTGCAGGACCGGTGAGGCCTGGGCCCGGTCGCCGTGGTCCCAGGAGAGCTGCGGCGCCGCACGGCTGTGGGTTGATGGGCGGGCTCCCCGGGCTTCCCGGGCGTGGGGTCCCTTGGGCGGGAGCCAAGTGCAGGGGGCGGAGGAGCGGAGCGAGGTGGTGCGGGGAGCGGAGCGCGGGCGGGCGGGTGCGGTGGGGGTTGCGTGTGGGGCCTTTTTAAAGAATTTTGAGTTGGGGGCCGGGGGGCGGCCCGGGCCCAGGTGGGATGGATGCAGCGGCGGCGGGGCGGGCGGCGGGCGGCAGCAGCGGGCAGCAGCCGGGCAGCGCGGAGAGAGAGAGCCGGCGGGCGGGGCCGCGCGCGTCTGGCTTTTGGGGCGGGCAGAGAGCACCGCCTCCGTCTACGGCCATACCACCCCTGAACGCGCCCGATCTCGTCTGATCTCGGAAGCTAAGCAGGGTCGGGCCTGGTTAGTACTTGGATGGGAGACCGCCTGGGAATACCGGGTGCTGTAGGCTTTGCTGGGCAGCCTGCCCTCAGCCTTGGCCTTTTGGCCCACTCCCCGGGGAGCCCACGCCCCAGGCCCCCCTGGCCCCGGCCCCCGCCCCCGGGGGCCCCCCCCCCCCCTTCCCTTCTCCTCTGCTGCAAGGCGGGGGCTGCCCACCCCCACCCGAGCTCGCCCTCGCCTGCCTTCCACCTCTCTCCCCACGGCAGGGCTGCCTGGCGCCCGGCCGGCCCGCAGCCCTGCCACTTCAGAGGCCCTGGGTGGGGGGAGCCTTCTCCAAGGTCCTGGCGTCGGGGGCGCCCCCTCATCCGCCCCCCCGCCTCTGGGAAACCCGCCCCAGCCCAGCCTCTCCACCCCTCTCTCCTAGCCGCCGCTCCAGACACCCACCCACCCACCGGCCCTACTCCACACAGCCCGGCAGACGCACGCCATAGGACCCGGCGCTGCCGGGGCGCCAGGAAAGGGGCCACCTGGGCGTGTCGCCCGCCCGCAGCGGGCCCCCCAAAACCCAGCGCCTGCCCACCCCTCCCTGCCCTGGCCTGCCCGCAAGACAGCTCTTGCCCACCGCCGCGCAGGGCGGCCCAGGGCCCAGCACTGGCCGGCCCAGGGCCCAGCACTGGCCGCCAGACGCCTGTAGTCTGCGACCGCTTCGGGGTGGGCTGTGTGGGGGTCAGTGTGGTGCGTGCCGAGTCCGCGGTTCGTCGTCCGGGACTGGTCCCGACGGCCCCCCCGTCTCTCTCTCTCTCTCTCTCTCTCTCTCTGTCTCTCTGTCCTGTGTGTCTGCTCCGCGTGTCTGTGTGTCTCGGTGTCTGGGTGTC
Source organism: Cryptotis parvus (assembly GCA_021461705.1). Lineage (NCBI taxonomy): Eukaryota > Metazoa > Chordata > Mammalia > Eulipotyphla > Soricidae > Cryptotis > Cryptotis parvus. The sequence continues at coordinate 8,851 of JAJIBD010029117.1, forward strand.
TGGGTGTGTGTGTTCTGCGTGTGTGTGTCCGCCCGTGGGTCCGCTTCCAGCGCCCGCCTGTCTCTGCATGCGCCCGACTCTGTCGCCGTGTCTCTCCAGTCGCCGGCGGCGCCGCCTCTCCCCTGGCCCTCTCCCCTCAGTCTCCTCGCTGACTGGCTGTCTCTCCTCGGCCATGGTGTGGCTCTCTCAAGCCTCCCACCCTCCCCACCCCCCCACAGCACACGCTGCACGTGCCGGGTCGGCGCCACGCCCCCGCCACATCCAGAGATGGACCCGGACAGCGGACAGCGGACAGCGGGCGCCTGTGGGCGATCTGCCCTGGCGGCCTGGACGGGTGGACCCTGGGGCAGGCGGGAAGTTGCTGAACCCCAAGGGATGGGTTGTGTGAGGCGGGCTGGAGCGGGGACACCAGCAGAGACACGCCTCTCTTTCTTTCTTTGTCCTTTGATTTCGCCTTTGCTCTTTTCTACCTGGGGGCTGTGGGGCGGCGGGGTCACACCTAAAACGGCCAACACCTTGGCAGGATGGCGAAGGCGGAGAGCAAAGGCAGAGAGAGAGAGGTCGGCGTGCTCACGGGACAACAGCGCACGCTGCTGGTCCGCCACAGGCGGACAGGATCCATCCCCCGGTGCCAGGTCAAGAGGGCCCGGTGAGGGGCGAGCCCCCTGCCGTAGGGCCCTTCGGAATATGTGTTTGTGTGTGTGTGTGAGCCGCCTGTGTGGTGTGTGTGTGTGTGTGTGTGAGCGTGAGTGTGGGTGCGCATGTTTGTGCCTGTGTGTGTGAACGTGTGTCTGAGCGTGCGCGTGTGTGCATGCGCCGCCTCTGAGCCGCTGGCTTGCCGCGTGGGCCCGCAGCACGGCGGAGGCGCGCCCGCGCAGCCCGGGCACGCGGCCCCCTCAGGTCTCTGGCGCCCCGCGCGCCCCGCCTCCGACCCCACCCACGTGGAGCTGCCCCTAGGCGGAGAGCCTTCCGTGGATGGACCTTGCTGGCGGGCCAGGGGCGCCGGTGGTCCTCTGTGAAATTCTGTCTCCCGAGCCTGAGTCCAGAGGGCCGCGGGGTGCTGGTGGGCCGTGGGGAGGGGCTGTCCAGCCCTCCGCCGCCCGTGTGGGTGGCAGGTGCAGGACCGGTGAGGCCCGGGCCCGGTCGCCGTGGTCCCAGGAGAGCTGGCGCTGCACGGCTGTGGGTTGATGGGCGGGCTCCCTGGGCTTCCCTGGCGGGGGTCCCTTGGGCGTGGAGCCAAGTGCAGGGGGCGGAGCGCGGAGCGGAGCGAGGTGGTGGGGGGAGCGGAGCGCGGGCGGGCGGGTGCGGTGGGGGGTTGCGTGGGGCCTTTTAAAGAATTTTGGAGTTGGGGCCGGGGGCGGGCGGCCCGCCCAGGTGGGATGGATGCAGCGGCGGCGGGGGCGGGCGGCGGGCGGCAGCAGCGGGCAGCAGCCGGGCAGCGCGGAGAGAGAGAGCCGGCGGGGCGGGGCCGCGCGCGTCTGGCTTCTTGGGGCGGGCAGAGAGCACCGCCTCCGTCTACGGCCATACCACCCTGAACGCGCCCGATCTCGTCTGATCTCGGAAGCTAAGCAGGGTCGGGCCTGGTTAGTACTTGGATGGGAGACCGCCTGGGAATACCGGGTGCTGTAGGCTTTGCTGGGCAGCCTGCCCCTCAGCCTTGGCCTTTTGGCCCACCCCCGGGGAGCCCACGCCCCAGGCCCCCTGGCCCCCGGCCCCCCCCCCCGGGGCTCCCCCTTCCCTTCTCCTCTGCTGCAAGGCGGGGCTGCCCACCCCCACCCGAGCTCGCCCCGCCTGCCTTCCACCCTCTCTCCCCCACGGCAGGGCTGCCCTGGCGCCCGGCCGGCCCGCAGCCCCGCCACTTCAGAGGCCCTGGGTGGGGGAGCCTTCTCCAAGGTCCTTGGCGTCGGGGCGCCCCTCATCCGCCCCCGCCTCTGGGAAACCCGCCCCAGCCCAGCCTCTCCACCCCCTCTCTCCCTAGCCGCCGCCTCCAGACACTCCACCCACCCACCGCCCTACTCCACACAGCCCGGCAGACGCGACGCCATAGGACCCGCCGCCGGGGCGCCAGGAAAGGGGCCACCCGGGCGTGTCGCCCGCCCGGCAGCGGCCCCCCCAAAACCCAGCGCCTGCCCACCCCCTCCCTGCCCTGGCCTGCCCACAAGACAGCCTTTGCCCACCCGCTGCGGCAGGGGCGGCCCAGGGCCCAGCACTGGCCGCCCAGGGCCCAGCACTGGCCGCCAGACGCCTGTATCCGCGACCGCTCGGGTGGGCTGTGGGGCCAGTGTGGCGCGGCCGAGTCCGTGTCTGTCGTCCGGGACTGGTCCCGACGGCCCTCCGGGGGCCGGCCTCTCTCTCTCTCTCTCTCTCTGTCTGTGTGTCTGCCTGTGTGTCTGCTCTGCGCGTGTCTGTGTGTCTCGTGTCTGGGTGTTTGTGTGTGGGCGCGTGTGTGTGTCCGGGTCCGTGGGTCCGCCTGTGCGCCCGCCTGTCTCTGCATGCGCCCGACTCTGTCGCCGTGTCTCTCCAGTCGCCGGGCGGCGCCGCCTCTCTCCCTGGCCCCTCTCTCCTCAGTCTCCTCGCTGACTGGCTGTCTCTCCCTCGGCCATGGTGTGGCTCCTCTCAAGCTTCCCACCTCCCCACCCCCCACAGCACACGCTGCACGCGCCGGTCGGCGCCACGCCCCCGGCCACATCCAGAGATGGACCCGACAGCGGACAGCGGACAGCGGGCGCCTGTGGGCGATCTGCCCCTGGCGGCCTGGACGGGTGGACCCTGGGGCAGGCGGGAAGTTGCTGAACCCCAAGGGATGGGTTGTGTGAGGCGGGCTGGAGCGAGGACACCAGCAGAGACACGCTCTCTTTCTTTCTTTGTCCTTTGATTTCGCCTTTGCTCTTTTTCTACCTGGGGGCTGGGGCGGCAGGGGTCACACCTAAAACGGCCAACACCTTGGCAGGATGGCGAAGGGCGGAGAGCAAAGGCAGAGAGAGAGAGGTCGGCGCTCACGGGACAACAGCGCACGCAAGCCTGGTCCAGCCACAGGCGGACAGGATCCATCCCCGGTGCCAGGTCAAGAGGGCCCGGTGAGGGGGCGAGCCCCCGCCGTAGGGCCCTTCGGAATATGTGTGTTTGTGTGTGTGTGTGAGCGCCTGTGTGTGTGTGTGTGTGTGTGTGTGAGCGTGAGTGTGGGTGCGTATGTTTGAGCCTGTGTGTGTGAACGTGTGTCTGAGCGCGCGTGTGTGTGCATGCGCCGCTTCTGAGCGCCTTGGGCCGCGTGGGCCCCAGCAACGGCGGGAGGCGCGCGCCCGCGCAGCCGGGCACGCGGCCCCCTCAGGGTCTCTGGCGCCCCGCGCCCCCGCCTCCCGACCCCACCCACGTGGAGCTGCTCCCAGGCGGAGAGCCTTTCCGTGGATGGACCTTGCTGGCGGGCCAGGGGGCGCCGGTGGTCCTCTCTGTGAAATTCTGTCTCCCCGAGCCTGAGTCCAGAGGGCCGCCGGGGTGCTGGTGGGCCGTGGGGAGGGGCTGTCCAGCCCTCCGCCGCCCGTGGGTGGCAGGTGCAGGACCGGTGAGGCCCGGGCCCGGTCGCCGTGGTCCCAGGAGAGCTGGGTGGCGCTGCACGGCTGTGGGTTGATGGGCGGGCTCCCCTGGGCTTCCCTGGGCGTGGGGTCCCTTGGGCGTGGAGCCAAGTGCAGGGGGGGGGCGCGGAGCGGAGCGAGGTGGTGCGGGGAGCGGAGCGCGGGCGGGCGGGTGCGGTGGGGGGTTGCGGTGGGGCCTTTTAAAGAATTTTGGAGTTGGGGCCGGGGGCGGGCGGCCCGGGCCCAGGTGGGATGGATGCAGCGGCGGCGGGGGCGGGCGGCGGGCGGCAGCAGCGGGGCAGCAGCCGGGCAGCGCGGGAGAGAGAGCCGGCGGGGCGGGGCCGCGCGCGTCTGGCTCTTTGGGCGGGCAGAGAGCACCGCCTCCGTCTACGGCCATACCACCCCTGAACGCGCCCGATCTCGTCTGATCTCGGAAGCTAAGCAGGGTCGGGCCTGGTTAGTACTCTGGATGGGAGACCGCCTGGGAATACCGGGTGCTGTAGGCTTTTGCTGGGCAGCCTGCCCCCTCAGCCTTGGCCTTTTGGCCCACTCCCGGGGAGCCCACGCCCCAGGCCCCTGGCCCCCGGCCCCCGGCCCCCCGGGGCTCCCCCTTCCCTCTCCTCCTCTGCTGCAAGGCGGGGGCCGCCCACCCCCCACCCGAGCTCGCCCCCGCCTGCCTTCCACCTCTCTCCCCCACGGCAGGGGCTGCCCGGCGCCCGGCCGGCCCGCAGCCCTGCCACTTCAGAGGCCCTGGGTGGGGGGAGCCTTCTCCAAGGTCCTTGGCGTCGGGGCGCCCCCTCATCCGCCCCCCGCCTCTGGGAAACCCGCCCCCAGCCCAGCCTCTCCACCCCTCCTCTCCCTAGCCGCCGCTCCAGACACCCACCCACCCACCCACCCACCCACCGGCCCTACTCCACACAGCCCGGCAGACGCACGCCATAGGACCCGGCGCCGGGGGCGCCAGGAAAGGGGCCACCCGGGCGTGTCGCCCCCGGCAGCGGGCCCCCCCAAAAACCCAGCGCCTGCCCACCCCTCCCTGCCCTGGCCTGCCCCCGCAAGACAGTTTTGCCCACCGCTGCGGCAGGGGCGGCCCAGGGCCCAGCACTGGCCGCCCAGGGCCCAGCACTGGCCGCCAGACGCCTGTATCCGCGACCGCTTCGGGTGGGTTGTGGGGTGTGTGGTGCGCGCCGAGTCCGTGTTCGTCGTCCGGGACTGGGTCCCGCGCCTCCGTGGGGCCGGCTCTCTCTCTCTCTCTCTCTCTCTCTCTCTCTCTCTCTCTCTCTCTCTGTCTGTGTGTCTGCCTGTGTCTGCCTGTGTGTCTGCCTGTGTGTCTGCCAGCGTGTCTGTGTGTCTCGGTGTCTGGGTGTCTGGGTGTGTGTGTCTGCGTGTGTGTCCGTCCGTGGGTCCGGCTCTGTGCGCCCGCCTGTCTCATGCGCCCGACTCTGTCGCCGCGTGTCTCTCCAGTCGCCGGCGGCGCCGCCTCTCCCTGGCCCTCTCCCCTCAGTCTCCTCGCTGACTGGCTGTCTCTCCTCGGCCATGGTGTGGCCCTCTCAGCCCCCCCACCCCCCCCCCCCCACAGCACACGCTGCACGCGGTCGGCGCCACGCCCCCGGGCCACATCCAGAGATGGACCCGACAGCGGACAGCGGACAGCGGGGCGCCTGTGGGCGCATCTCCCTGGCGGCCTGGACGGGTGGACCCTGGGGCAGGCGGGAAGTTGCTGAACCCCAAGGGATGGGTTGTGTGAGGCGGGCTGGAGCGAGGACACCAGCAGAGACACGCCTCTTTCTTTCTTTTGTCCTTTGATTTCTCGCCTTTTGCTCTTTTCTACCTGGGGGCTGTGGGGCGGCAGGGGTCACACCTCAAAACGGCCAACACCTTGGCAGGATGGCGAAGGCGGGAGAGCAAAGGCAGAGAGAGAGAGGTCGGCGCTCACGGGACAACAGCGCACGCTAGGTCCGCCACAGGCGGACAGGATCCATCCCCGGTGCCAGGTCAAGAGGGCCCGGTGAGGGGGCGAGCCCCTGCCGTAGGCCCTTCGGAATATGTGTGTGTGTGTGTGTGTGAGCGCCTGTGTGGGTGTGTGTGTGTGTGTGTGTGTGAGCGTGAGTGTGGGTGCGTATGTTTGTGCCTGTGTGTGTGAACGTGTGTCTGAGCGCAGCGTGTGTGTGCATGCGCCGCCTCTGAGCGCGCGCCTGGGCCGCGGGGCCCCAGCAACGGCGGGAGGCGCGCGCCGCGCAGCCCGGGCACGCGGCCCCCTCAGGTCTCTGGCGCCTCGCGCCTCGCCGACCCCACCCACGTGGAGCTGCCCCCTAGGCGGAGAGCCTTCCGTGGATGGACCTTGCTGGCGGGCCAGGGGGCGCCGGTGGTCCTCTGTGAAATTCTGTCCCCCTGAGCCTGAGTCCAGAGGGCCGCCGGGGTGCTGGTGGGCCGTGGGGAGGGGCTGTCCAGCCCTCCGCCGCCCGTGGGTGGCAGGTGCAGGACCGGTGAGGCCCGGGCCCGGTCGCCGTGGTCCCAGGAGAGCTGGTGGCGCTGCACGGCTGTGGGTTGATGGGCGGGCTCCCTGGGCTTCCCGGGCGTGGGGGTCCCTTGGGCGTGGAGCCAAGTGCAGGGGGCGGAGCGCGGAGCGGAGCGAGGTGGTGGGGAGCGGAGCGGGGGCGGGCGGTGCGGTGGGGGGGTTGCGTGGGGCCTTTTAAAGAATTTTGAGTTGGGGCCGGGGTCGGGCGGCCCGGGCCCAGGTGGGATGGATGCAGCGGCGGCGGGGGGGGGCGGCGGGCGGCAGCAGCGGGGCAGCAGCCGGGCAGCGCGGAGAGAGAGAGCCGGCGGGGCGGGGCCGCGCGCGTCTGGCTTCTTGGGGCGGGCAGAGAGCACCGCCTCCGTCTACGGCCATACCACCCTGAACGCGCCCGATCTCGTCTGATCTCGGAAGCTAAGCAGGGTCGGGCCTGGTTAGTACTTGGATGGGAGACCGCCTGGGAATACCGGGTGCTGTAGGCTTTGCTGGGCAGCCTGCCCTCAGCCTTGGCCTTTGGGCCCACTCCCCGGGGAGCCCACGCCCCGGGCCCCCGGCCCCCGGCCCCCGGCCCCCGGGGCCCCCCCTTCCCTTCTCCTCTGCTGCAAGGCGGGGCTGCCCACCCCCACCCGAGCTCGCCCCGCCTGCCTTCCACCTCTTCCTCCCCACGGCAGGGCTGCCCGGCGCCCGGCCGGCCCGCAGCCCTGCCACTTCAGAGGCCCTGGGTGGGGGGAGCCTTCTCCAAGGTCCTATGCCGGGCGCCCCCTCATCCGCCCCCCCGCCTCTGGGAAACCCGCCCCAGCCCAGCCTCTCCACTCCCTCTCCCCCCCTAGCCGCCGCTCCAGACACCCACCCACCCACCCACCCACCCACCGGCCCTACTCCACACAGCCCGGCAGACGCACGCCATAGGACCCGGCGCTGCCGGGGCGCCAGGAAAGGGGCCACCCGGGCGTGCCGCCGCCCCGGCAGCGGGCCCCCCAAAAACCCAGCGCCCGCCCACCCCTCCCTGCCCTGGCCTGCCCGCAAGACAGCTCTTGCCCACCGCGCTGCGGCAGGGCGGCCCAGGGCCCAGCACTGGCCGCCCAGGGCCCAGCACTGGCCGCCAGACGCCAGTATGCCGCACCGCTTCGGGGTGGGCTGTGTGGGGGTCAGTGTGGTGCGTGCCGAGTCCGCGGTTCGTCGCCCGGACTGGGTCCCGACTGCCCTCCGTGGGGCCGGCGGCTCTCTCTCTCTCTCTCTCTCTCTCTCTCTCTCTCTGTCTGTGTGTCTGCCTGTGTGTCTGCCTTCTCCGTGTGTCTGCCTGGCGTGTCTGTGTGTCTCGTGTCTGGGTGTCTGGGTGTGTGTGTCGGCGTGTGTGTGTCCTGGTCCCGGGGTCCGTCTGCAGCGGCCCGCCTGTCTCTGCATGCGTCCGACTCTGTCGCCGCGGTGCCTCTCCAGTCGCGGGCGGCGCCGCCTCTCTCCCTGGCCCCTCTCCTCAGTCCCCTCGCTGACTGGCTGTCTCTCCTCGGCCATGGTGTGGCTCCTCTCAAGCTCCCCACCCCCCCCTCCCCCCACAGCACACGCTGCACGCGCCGGTCGGCGCCACGCCCCCGGGCCACATCCAGAGATGGACCCGACAGCGGACAGCGGACAGCGGGCGCCTGTGGGCGCATCTGCCCCCTGGCGGCCTGGACGGGTGGACCCTGGGGCAGGCGGGAAGTTGCTGAACCCCAAGGGATGGGTTGTGTGAGGCGGGCTGGAGCGAGGACACCAGCAGAGACACGCTCTCTTTCTTTCTTTGTCCTTTGATTTCGCCTTTGCTCTTTTCTACCTGGGGCTGTGGGGCGGCAGGGGTCACACCCAAAACGGCCAACACCTTGGCAGGATGGCGAGGCGGAGAGCAAAGGCAGAGAGAGAGAGGTCGGCGTCACGGGACAACAGCGCACGCTGGCTGGTCCGCCACAGGCGGACAGGATCCATCCCCGTGCCAGGTCAAGAGGGCCCGGTGAGGGGGCGAGCCCCCTGCCGTAGGGGCCCTTCGGAATATGTGTTTGTGTGTGTGTGTGAGCCGCCTGTGTGGTGTGTGTGTGTGTGTGTGTGAGCGTGAGTGTGGGTGCGTATGTTTGTGCCTGTGTGTGTGAACGTGTGTCTGAGCGCAGCGCGTGTGTGCATGCGCCGCCTCTGAGCGCCGCCTGGGCCGCGTGGGCCCCAGCAACGGCGGAGGCGCGCGCCCGCGCAGCCCGGGCACGCGGCCCCTCAGGGTCTCTGGCGCCCCGCGCGCCCCGCCTCCTCGACCCCACCCACGTGGAGCTGCTCCCTAGGCGGAGAGCCTTTCCGTGGATGGACCTTGCTGGCGGGCCAGGGGGCGCCGGTGGTCCTCTGTGAAATTCTGTCTCCCCTGAGCCTGAGTCCAGAGGGCCGCCGGGGTGCTGGTGGGCCGTGGGGAGGGGCTGTCCAGCCCTCCGCCGCCCGTGGGTGGCAGGTGCAGGACCGGTGAGGCCCGGGCCCGGTCGCCGTGGTCCCAGGAGAGCTGGGCGCTGCACGGCTGTGGGTTGGATGGGCGGGCCCTGGGCTTCCCTGGGCGTGGGGGTCCCTTGGGCGTGGAGCCAAGTGCAGGGGGCGGAGCGCGGAGCGGAGCGAGGTGGTGCGGGGAGCGGAGCGCGGGCGGGCGGGTGCGGTGGGGGTTGCGTGTGGGGCCTTTTAAAGAATTTTGGAGTTGGGGCCGGGGTCCGGCGGCCCGGGCCCAGGTGGGATGGATGCAGCGGCGGCGGGGGCGGGCGGCGGGCGGCAGCAGGGGCAGCAGCCGGGCAGCGCGGAGAGAGAGAGCCGGCGGGGCGGGGCCGCGCGCGTCTGGCTTTTTGGGGCGGGCAGAGAGCACCGCCTCCGTCTACGGCCATACCACCCCTGAACGCGCCCGATCTCGTCTGATCTCGGAAGCTAAGCAGGGTCGGGCCTGGTTAGTACTTGGATGGGAGACCGCCTGGGAATACCGGGTGCTGTAGGCTTTTGCTGGGCAGCCTGCCCTCAGCCTTGGCCTTTTGGCCCACCTCCCCGGGGAGCCCACGCCCCAGGCCCCCGGCCCCCGGCCCCCCCGGGGCCCCCCCTCCCCTTCCTCCTCTGCTGCAAGGCGGGGCTGCCCACCCCCACCCGAGCTCGCCCCGCCTGCCTTCCACCTCTCTCCTCCCCACGGCAGGGCTGCCCGGCGCCCGGCCGGCCGCAGCCCTGCCACTTCAGAGGCCCTGGGTGGGGGGAGCCTTCTCCAAGGTCCTTGGCGTCGGGGCGCCCCCTCATCCGCCCCCCCCGCCTCTGGGAAACCCGCCCCCAGCCCAGCCTCTCCACCCCCTCTCTCCCCTAGCCGCCGCCTCCAGACACCCACCCACCCACCCACCGGCCCTACTCCACACAGCCCGGCAGACGACGCCATAGGACCCGGCGCCGCCGGGGCGCCAGGAAAGGGGCCACCGGGCGTGCCGCCCCGCCCGCAGCGGGCCCCCAAAACCCAGCGCGCCCGCCCACCCCTCCCTGCCCTGGCCTGCCCGCAGACAGCTTTTGCCCACCCGCGCGGCAGGGCGGCCCAGGGCCCAGCACTGGCCGCCCAGGGCCCAGCACTGGCCGCCAGACGCCTGTGTTCGCGACTGCTTCGGGTGGGTTGTGTGGGGGGGGCGGGGTGTGGTGCGTGCCGAGTCCGCGGTTCGTCGTCCGGGACTGGTCCTCACTCCCTCTCCGTCTCTCTCTCTCTCTCTCTCTCTCTCTGTCTGTGTGTCTGCCTGTGTGTCTGCCTGGCGTGTCTGTGTGTCTCTGTGTCTGGGTGTCTGGGGGTGTGTGTGTCCGCGTGTGTGTGTCCGTCCGTGGGTCCGCTCAGTGCGCCCGCCTGTCTCTGCATGCGCCCGACTCTGTCGCCGTGTGTCTCCAGTCGCCGGCGGCGCCGCCTCTCCCTGGCCCTCTCCCTCAGTCTCCTCGCTGACTGGCTGTCTCTCCTCCGCCATGGTGTGGGCCCTCTCAAGCCCCCACCTCCCCACCCCCCACAGCACACGCTGCACGTGCCGGTCGGCGCCACGACCCCCCCCCCCGGCCACATCCAGAGATGGACCCGGACAGCGGACAGCGGACAGCGGGCGCCTGTGGGCGCATCTGCCCTGGCGGCCTGGACGGGTGGACCCTGGGGCAGGCGGAAGTTGCTGAACCCCCAAGGGATGGGTTGTGTGAGGCGGGCTGGAGCGAGGACACCAGCAGAGACACGCTCTCTTTCTTTCTTTTGTCCTTTGATTTCGCCTTTTGCTCTTTTCTACCTGGGGCTGTGGCGGCAGGGGTCACACCCCAAAAACGGCCAACACCTTGGCAGGATGGCGAAGGCGGAGAGCAAAGGCAGAGAGAGAGAGGTCGGCGCTCACGGGACAACAGCGCACGCCGCGGGGTCCGCCACAGGCGGACAGGATCCATCCCCGGTGCCAGGTCAAGAGGGCCCGGTGAGGGGCGAGCCCCTGCCGCAGGGCCCTTCGGAATATGTGTTTGTGTGTGTGTGTGAGCGCGCCTTGTGTGTGTGTGTGTGTGTGTGTGAGCGTGAGTGTGGGTGCGCATGTTTGTGCCTGTGTGTGTGAACGTGTGTCTGAGCGTGCGGTGTGTGCATGCGCCGCTTTCTGAGCTGCAGCCTGGGCCGCGTGGGCCCCAGCAACGGCGGAGGCGCGCCTGCGCAGCCCGGGCACGCGGCCCCCTCAGGTCTCTGGCGCCCCGCGCCCCGCTCTCCCTCGACCCCACCCACGTGGAGCTGCCCCCTAGGCGGAGAGCCTTCCGTGGATGGACCTTGCTGGCGGGCCAGGGGGCGCCGGTGGTCCTCTGTGAAATTCTGTCTCCCCGAGCCTGAGTCCAGAGGGCCGCCGGGTGCTGGTGGGCCGTGGGAGGGGCTGTCCAGCCCTCCGCCGCCCGTGGGTGGCAGGTGCAGGACCGGTGAGGCCCGGGCCCGGTCGCCGTGGTCCCAGGAGAGCTGGTGGCGCTGCACGGCTGTGGGTTGATGGGCGGGCTCCCTGGGCTTCCCCCGGCGTGGGGGTCCCTTGGGCGTGGAGCCAAGTGCAGGGGGCGGGGCGCGGAGCGGAGCGAGGTGGTGCGGGGAGCGGAGCGCGGGCGGGCGGGTGCGGTGGGGTTGCGTGTGGGGCCTTTTAAAGAATTTTGGAGTTGGAGCCGGGGGGCCGGGCGGCCGGGCCCAGGTGGGATGGATGCAGCGGCGGCGGGGCGGGGCGGCGGGCGGCAGCAGCGGGCAGCAGCCGGGCAGCGCGGAGAGAGAGAGCCGGGCGGGGCCGCGCGCGTCTGGCTTCTTGGGGCGGGCAGAGAGCACCGCCTCCGTCTACGGCCATACCACCCTGAACGCGCCCGATCTCGTCTGATCTCGGAAGCTAAGCAGGGTCGGGCCTGGTTAGTACTTGGATGGGAGACCGCCTGGGAATACCGGGTGCTGTAGGCTTTTGCTGGGCAGCCTGCCCTCAGCCTTGGCCTTTGGCCCACTCCCGGGGAGCCCACGCCCCAGGCCCCGGCCCCGGCCCCCGATCCCGGGGCTCCCCTTCCCTTCTCCTCTCTGCTGCAAGGCGGGGCTGCCCACCCCCACCCGAGCTCGCCCCCCGCCTGCCTTCCACCTCTCTCCCCACGGCAGGGCTGCCGCGGCCCGGCCGGCCCGCAGCCCTGCCACTTCAGAGGCCCTGGGTGGGGAGCCTTCTCCAGGTCTCTGGCGTCGGGGCGCCCTCATCCGCCCCCCGCCTCTGGGAAACCCGCCCCCAGCCCAGCCTCCTCCACCTCTCTCTCCCTAGCCGCTCCAGACACCCACCCCCTCCACCCACCCACCGGCCCTACTCCCACACAGCCCGGCAGACGACGCCATAGGACCCGGGCGCCCGGGCGCCAGGAAAGGGGCCACCCGGCGTGTCGCCCCGGCAGCGGGCCCCAAAACCCAGCGCCTGCCCACCCCTCCCCTGCCCTGGCCTGCCCGCAAGACAGCTCTTGCCCACCGCTGCGGCAGGGCGGCCCAGGGCCCAGCACTGGCCGCCCAGGGCCAGCACTGGCCGCCAGACGCTGGTGTTCGCGACCGCTTCGGGTGGGCTGGGGTCAGTGTGGGTGCGTGCCGAGTCCGTGGTCTGTCGTCCGGGACTGGGTCCTGACGCCCTCTCTCTCTCTCTCTCTCTCTCTCTCTCTGTCTGTGTGTCTGCCTGTGTGTCTGCCTTCGCGTGTCTGTGTGTCCCGTGTCTGGGTGTCTCGGTGTGTGTGTCTGCGTGTGTCCGCCCGTGGTCCGCCTCTGCGCGCCTGTCTCTTGCATGCGCCCGACTCTGCCGCCGCGTGTCTCTCCAGCCGCCGGCGGCGCCGCCTCTCCCCTGGCCCTCTCCCTCAGCCTCCTCGCTGACTGGCTGTCTCTCCTCGGCCATGGTGTGGTCTCTCTCAAGCCTCTCACCTCCCCACCCCCCACAGCACACGCTGCACGTGCCGGTCGGCGCACGCCCCGGCCACATCCAGAGATGGACCCGGACAGCGGATAGCGGACAGCGGGCGCCTGGGGCGATCTGCACCCTGGCGGCCTGGACGGTGGACCCTGGGGCAGGCGGAAGTTGCTGAACCCCAAGGGATGGGTTGTGTGAGGCGGCTGAGCGAGGACACCAGCAGAGACACGCCTCTTTCTTTCTTTGTCCTTTGATTTCGCCTTTGCTCTTTTCTACCTGGGGGCTGGGGCGGCAGGGGTCACACCCAAAACGGCCAACACCTTGGCAGGATGGCGAAGGCGGGAGAGCAAAGGCAGAGAGAGAGAGGTCGGCGTTCACGGGACAACAGCGCACGCTGCAGGGTCCGCCACAGGCGGACAGGATCCATCCTCGTGCCAGGTCAAGAGGGCCCGTGAGGGGCGAGCCCTGCCGTAGGGCCCTTCTGAATATGTGTTTGTGTGTGTGTGTGTGCGCACTGTGTGTTGTGTGTGTGTGTGTGTGTGAGCGTGAGTGTGGGTGCGTATGTTTGTGCCTGTGTGTGTGAACGTGT
>JAJIBD010029122.1:0-18159 GCA_021461705.1 Cryptotis parvus
TGAAGTCCGCTTGAAATCTAGTCTTCCTCATTTGTACTGGGAATTTGCTGGCCAGGGCCCAACGGCACCCTCTGAAGGCCGCGCAAAATGGAGATGTTGCAGGGGGTTGCCACTCCAAGCTAAGAAACTTGTGATCAACGGGAGAGCCAGGGGGTGATTACGAGTAATACGAAAATGGAAAAAAACCATGCCGAGGTGTATACCACAGTATTCCAGTATGATTTCTAGATGGTTTAACGTCCAGAGTGAGAAGTGTCTTGACCCTCTCATCTGCCAAAGAGGACCCACCCCACAGTCTTCCACAGCACATGAATACTAGAAGTAGACGCTTGCAGTTTGGAGGTGGGAAGACATTGACATTCTTCCCTGGGAGGCCACACGGCTAAATAACGCAGCTAAGGGTGACCCCACAAAGCACTCTAAGTGAAAATCTTGCAATTATAGGGCTGTAGGTAAAACTAGGGAGTATGATGGGGTGGAAGGGAAGCTGGAGGGTCACAGAGAAGGAAATGAGGTGGGAAATAGTTGCGAACACTGTTTAAGACACAAGTACTGTAAATAAGCCACGTTTCCGTAGTCCCCCCAGGGTTGGCTTAAAAAAAGGAAGTCCCACAGTGGTGTGAGTGAACACAGAGGCGAGGCTGGTCTTTGACGCACTGCAGAAGTGGCTTTTTAAGAAGAGGGACTCGTTTCAGAATGCGGGCTGTTCATCAGAAACATATACCTGCCCTACTCTTCTATGTTAAGAGAGCACTTGGCTGTGAGAATATTCCCTACCAGCGGAAGAGCAGAAGGAAGTTCCCAGCTCTTCTCTCTGCACTGACCTGCTCTTCAAAAATGAGAACATCTACATGTACACCATTTCCCAGCCGGGACACCGGGAGTACAGAAAACACTCCAGATCCACAGTGTTGAGCTTGAGTTGAGAAGCTCCTGGAGTCAAAAGGTACAAATGCACATGCTTTCCAAAGCTCACGTTTACATGCTGCAGAAAATAAATAAGCAGCAAGACAGGGAACTGTTACATATATTTAAACTCTATGTGCCATTCTTGTTTGTGGATCTTGGAACTATTTCACACACTACACTGTGAGAGGGGGAGGATTTCGGCTGCTCTCTCCCTCTATCCGAAAGTAAACGAAGCCCAGGAGCTGTCAAGAATTTCACCGGGGTCAGCTTTTTCTAAAAAACGAAAAAGAGTATGCCGGAGTGGTAGCCCTGGGCAGTTGGTTTCTAGCTCCATCACTCCTGATTGTGATGTTACTTCTCTATAGAACAAGAGACATGAATAAAATATTCAGAGAACCTTCACTTAAAATAATAATTCTCAGTGGGCTGGAAAGGTAATGGAACAGTGTGACATGGAAAAGTAACACTACAGAATGGCTTGTATGTGGCCAATCTCCGGGTGAATCTACTGGCACCAAATGGTCCCCAAATAATTCAGGGTGGGTGGAAATGTCAGAAGTACGGCCAGGCTAAGCCAGGGATCACTGCCGCTGGCCCCCTGAGGTAACATTCCCTCTGTTCATACTTTCTTACCTTTCCCTCCACTTAACTGTGGTGGGAAGCAGTACACAAAAATCAAAAATAATTTTTCTCCTCTTGAGAGGAAAAAAAACCGGTTTTGCTCTGTTATGCCTCACAGGCATATATAGAGCCACAGCAAGACACTGCGAATAGGGAAATTTTCTCAGAAGTTCTATGCCTGTCAGGGATTTCCTGAAGACATAAACCAAAAATATTTTTGTCTTCAAAGCCTTACTCTAGGATAAAGGGCAGAATGCACTTATTTGGATTATATATTTCAATGGGAGTAATTTCTTTTCTGTAACAAATGTAAGAATACAGCTGCAAAACCAATTAATATTCCCAGTCACATATTTCTTTTTTAGCTCCTCGCTAAAGTACAGAGGGGAAGAAGGAAGAAATATTGTAAAGGTTTTCAATCTCAAGAAGCAGAATTTGTGTGGCACTCCATATACCTAAGATTCTTTTCCTACCCAAAGAAAATGATCCCTATTATCTGTGTCATACAGAAGAGGCAATCTTGCCCTTTTTAACAATGCCCTTTCTGGCTCTAAAGTTCAATTCTTCCTTCACACATTAGGGCATGCGTCAAAAAAAATTATAATGACTACATAAGGAGTTGAATTTTTAGCACTTCTTGTTAACGTACTGGTTTCTGGAAACATAGAGCTTCTCATTTTAGCATTTCCCATTCCAGTCACATTGAGGGTAAAAAGTATACTGGTTTACTGGTCTAAATGAAATTTATCTGATATTCATATTTACCTTCGGAACAAATACTCCAATTATAAATCATCTTTAATATACTATGAAAGTGAAGGTCTCTAATAAAAATCGAAGAATATGACATTTGGTCTGAATGATGTATTACACCAAGTAAACTTCCTTTTGCTATTTCAGAAATAAAAATCAATCCCATCAGATTGAAGCTGCTTTGGCGACGAGAAAAATAGAGAGACACATTTTCTCATCAAAGGCGAGTATTCACTTCCCTTTCCAATGTGGAAGAGCCCAGCAAAGGGAACAGTACGCGGGTGGCCGGGCAAGACCTGGAGTCAGTGGGACCACTTTCTATTTCAGGACCTTTTCCTATTTCTCTTATATTTCTTGTCCTATTTCCTATTTTTCCCTACTTTCCCTTTCTGCATAAGCTCACTGGCATGGGTGCCCCATATTTGTTTCTCTCCTTTCTATCTCATTTTCAAATTAATTTCCAGAGAAATATAATGTGTGAGTTGGGAGGCATGTGCTGAATTTTGATTGAACTAGAGATTTCGAGTCACTTCTATACCCCCAAATCCATGTCTACGATTTTTATAGTAGGTGCAAATGAACATGGATATCAAGGCGGCATATGTGGACTGACTCAGCATTGGTGGATCCTCTTTTGTCGCTGTCACAGGAGAGAGAACACTTTGAAAGTTCATTTTTTTTGAAACAAAGTGGCGCCTTGTGAAACCAGCTTGTTGTTTGGGTGCCAAGAACTAGAGAGTGGCAGGAAGAGATTAGTGAGCTTGCGAAAGCGGGCTTCTTCGCTCCTACAGGTATGATTTACTAAAACACAGTCAGGTGCTCCACACAGAGATGAGTCTAGAAACCACAACCAACATGTCTTCATTAAAAAGGACTTACTTGCTCCAATGTTTGACCTGGTAGGGGGTTGAATGAGGCAGGAAAGAATCCAGGATTATTGTATCTCTAGAACCGAAACTACGGCTGTGTAGATTTAGACCTTCCAGCTGGAGTCTCACCGCACTCCCAGCGACATTCACAAAAAAAAAGGCATTTGGGCAGCTGCACACGGTGATCACCACAATTTTGATGGTTGTTTTAATTTTTTTTTTTTTTTTTACCTGAACATCGAATCATGGCATTTCCATATTTTATCTTAGGCTATAAAATCCTAAGCTCATTTGGCACGACTTACACTTTAAATACTAGAAAACTGTGTATTACTTCTCTTGTCGACATAAACACGACTTATAATTAAGTTCAAATATCTCTCTGTGACTACTATAAGTAGAAAACGCCATTGTGTAAAAATAAGGCGCAATGATAAATGGAAGTCAGTTTTTCACTAATGTGTGCCTCAAATGTTGGCTTTAAAATGACAGGGATCTTGCATGCGTGTAACAAAAGTGAAATCTTGTGATCCCCTGCCTTTGAGTATGGAGGGAACTCATCTGAGTTTGAAGAACTCTGGGCCTCAGCCTCCTCTGGGTCTTCAGGTCCTCTGAACTGTTCATCAACTCTGCAGAGTTCATGAAGGGGAGGAGAGAAGAGAAGGAGGCTGAGGAGGAAGCTAAGGAAGGCACGGCTAGAAAGTGATGAAAAGAATCAGAGGTAGGTTGGCCCTTTAAGCTTTTGAACGGAGTTGGGAGAGTCCATACCACCACAAGAAGTGTCCCTTTACAGATAAACCTTGTATATTGATTTGACTTCCCACCAACTCCACTCCAATCTCTTCCTTTTTGGCCTCCAGTTACTTAGAGATGAAGCTTCAACTGGAGAAATACACAATACAACTCTAGCACAATGAGCGTAGATACTTTACAAGAAAAAATATATGAAGGATCCAGAAAATTAGCATCAGGGGTGAAGGTTCAAACCTGCTTAACTTGCAGCTATCCTGTTTGACAAACTGGCACAGATTGTGATTCCCCCTAGGCACCTCCAGGAAAGATAACCCCTAAGCACAAAGCCAGAGAAAGCTGCATGCACCACAAGATACAAAATCCACCAAAAATTGATGATGATAATAATAGGTAAAATCTGGCCTGTTAAATTCATTACAATCAAGCACTGCAGTATGAATCCTGACAGAGGAGGCAACAGTGTTTAGGGGGTCCCAAGCCACAGCGGGATGAGGTGAGTCTCAGTGAATCCCCTGGGCCTCTCCCATTCACGGAGCAAGTATATGTCTAAGTCGTCACACTGCAGGGGGGCTCTTCCAAACAGTGATATCCAGATCCCCCAACACAAGTGCACAGAATCCTCCTTTGGCACCCCAAGGAAAAATAACTTCAGATCATTCACTCCCAGGAAAGAGGGGAGTATTCTCAGGCATCTGTTCACTGTCGCTGTTTATTTACAGAGCAAATGATTTGAAGAGGTGACCCAGTGGCAAAGGTGAATCAAGGTCGTGTCCTGATGTGAAAGCCTTCCGACTGTTTCTGTGCACGACAGTACAGGTTGGTCCCCTGTAGATAATTGATATTCGAAGGAAACTGGCCTGACTGGTGTCTTTTTTTTAAACATAATCTTCCTAAGACTCAAATCTTTGTCTGGCAACCACTAAACTCAAACTAATGAACACACAGACATGTTTCTGTGCGCCTTAGTTACTAAATGAATGCTAAGAAATCACAGCATGCTCCAGTGGAATTTCACAGGACCTACAATTCTGACAGAAGTAGGGGGAAAAGACAATAGGTCAAACCATGAAAATAAAGATTCATCTTCTGAAACCAGGCAATGAATCTAATGCATGCTGGAGAATAACTGAGCCAGTCTGGAAAAGGAATGATTTATCCCTCCAGGGTGAAGAGGCAACTTCTTAAACTACAGTATTTTCAGGCTTGGAAATGAGCGCTGCAGATGCTGACATGGGCAGTGTAAAATATTACATGCAAGAAGCTACACAGAATTAGTGCATTAGACTTGAAAAATGAATCCCGCTGGGTTCTTTCAATCATGTAATGAGCTTTTATCTCGTATATATAATTTATAAATATAAATATAGATTGAATAACACATATAACAACTTAAATTCATTCCATTATGTTTTATCGAGCAATGACCTCATCTCATATATAAATATATATAAATATATATAATTATATATAATCAATACATATAACACAAATTCATCCCATTACGCTCTTTCTATCATGTAATGGTCATCTCATATATATATATATATATACACACACATGCATAATTTAAATATTTAAATATATAATCTAATATATATAACATAAATTAATGTCATTATGTTCTTTCTTTCATGTAATGGTCTCTCATCTCAGACATATACACATTATATATAATTCTAGCAAAGTGATTAATGGGATTGTGAATATTATTCATACTATGAAACACTTTAGCCATTCTAGCACACATTAAATAGAGTGTCTAAAAAATTGAAGTCTTTAATTCTGCTTATAATGTACACATGATCATGAATGTTTTATGTCACAGTCCCTATGCTGTGTACCTGTGTGCATCTCGGGAGTTTGACCTATATGGATGTTAAAATAATTTCCTTGCAAAGCACAGCAGAGGCACCCTGGAATTCTACAACCTACACACAGACCAACTGAAATCCGAGTAACAACTATTAATGACATGAAACACAATTTTGACTCCTTTGCTTTCATTATTGGCTACCTCTTGTTAAATAGAGAACACTGACGACTATTAAGTTTGCTACTGAAGCTTTTATCTCTGCTCTCTTACTCATAATAGCAGGTGCTGCGGTGACACTCTTAGCATCTTGATGCAGTGGTCTGTACAGCCAAACACTGCAAATCATTTCACTAGAGGAAGCTAATTGAGAGTCAGATGAAAGAAACCCATCAGTTATTACAAAGGCATTAAGTGTATCAAAGTTTTGCAAGTTACCCTGTTTTATAGATGTGTGTAGCTCAGGATGCCTACTCACCTGGTAGAAAAGATGGCAGGGGGTGTGTCATGGTATTTAAAACCAGCAGCTTAGGTTACATGTCTTTGCTTGCTGCTTTTGCAATATGATAATGTGAGTAGGGAATTAAAAGAAAAATAGTGATGCTTAGCTTATATTCCTAGACCAAATTTCTTTATTACTTTGTTGTCTGGGAATATTAAAGCTAGGTTATTTTGCACATTTTACTTTACTAAGTGTACTAAAATTATTTTATTTTCCTAGAGCTTCTCTTGGAATTTCGAAATAGGTGGGAATTTCTATTTCATAAAAACAAACACTGATTTCCAGAGAGCTTAAGTGTATTTAATCTAGGAGTTGAGAACAGACCATTTGATTATCTGTGCTACTTCCAAAATTTACAAGAAGTCAAAACTAATTTTACAGAACTTGTTCTTGGAGCACCTGTGTTTGTTTTATATTCTATACTGCTACACTAAGTTAAAAGTGTAGTATAATAACTGTGATATAATAAATGAATAAACTATAGATCTCTTCCTTATTCTGAAAACAAAGGTAACAGACTTAAAATATTTCATTTAAGCACTTCTTGGTTACTCATAAAGCACATCATTATTAATTATCTTAAAGCAAGTGCTAAATATATGTTCCAATTTTTTGATTATTCTTTCCATAGACACGTATGTACACCTGTGTACATATATTCATTTTCTAAATGTGCACTTAATGTAAAAGCACAATCTGGAATCGACCGAAGCTATGTAAAGTAGATGGTATTTCTTTCCCCTCCCAAAGGAAGAGACGAAATAGAGACAAAAGCAGTTACCCCAAACCCTCCCTGTCTCGGGGGGTCAAGCCTATACACCATTAGTGAGTGCCACACTCAATGCCACCTTTGGAAAAGTCTGTCTCTTCCGTTAAAGAATCTCTTTTAATGCTTTTGCAAAACTGGTTTCAGGGCTTTTACTTCTGGCCTGTCCATAAAGATCTGTGTCAGCCCTTCAAACCTATTCAGGTTCTGGATCACCTTCTGGATAGATTTCCTAGGGTGAAGCGTAATTTCATTGAGTTTTTTTGCCATATCTCACCATTCTCTTCTGGCTCAAACAGTCTCATTTGATAGATCTGCAGGGAAATCCTTTGTGCGTAAATTCTTTTGGTAATTTTGCTGCTTGCATTATTCCGTGCCTCTCTTTGGCTCTTGTCATTTTTTGTACGCTATGTCTTGGAGTTCTTCTACTTGAGTCTATTTTTTTCTGGGCCTCTTGGGCCTCTTGAATCTCAGTGCTGCCGATCGATCGTCAGCTCTGGTAGATTCTCATCAATGGTTTTCCGGAACTGCTGTTTCTTCATCACATCTGCTTCTATGTTCTTCAGGCAGTATGATTATAGTGTCCGGTTTCCGCCTGTTCATTTCTTTTCTGCGTATTTTCTACCTTCTGTTGTTTCTTAGTAACTTCCTCCTGCTCTTTGAGACCCTTGACCTTTTGCTCAGATGCAGCCGCTGTGCTGTTCAGGAGCTTCTGTTGAGTTTTTGGTATCATCTACCATGTACTTCATTTCTATCAATTCAGATGGCAATACTTTTCTCACTGCAAGCCTTACACTTTTCATGCTTGCTGACAACCTTTGACATAGTTTCTGTCGGGTTTGTTAAATGTCCTAATTTCTCCTTCACTGCTGAAGGATTCTATTGAGCTTGTGGTATTTGTGGTCTTGTTTTCAGTCACTGACTTGGTGGGCTGCTATTTGGTGCAGAAAGAGAAGTGTTGGTGTTTTTCCCATAGTTTTTCTAGCTTTCTAGCAAGATTGAAGGTGACTGTTTGTGGTTAGGTCCCCTGAAAGATGCTCCAGAGATTAGGCTGGGGGTTGTCTCTTCTTTCTTCTCTTGCTCTCCACCGAATGACAGAGAGTATAGCCTGTGAGCAGGTGTGTGATTCTCTGAGTGTATATGTTATGTGGCTGCACACATAGCCATAGCAGCAGGCACTGTGTCATGGGTCAGAGTCAGGAGCCGCTGGGGGTCCCCCAAACAGTATCAGGACAGAAGTTCTCTCTATCTCTCTGAGGCTGTCGGGGGAAGGATGAAAACTCACGAGTTCGGCAAAATCCCAAGAAGGCCTCTAATAGTACAACAAGCTCTACCACCGCAATTCAATATAATGGAAGACCTTAGCTCTGGTCAGAACTTAGGCCATACGAAGGTCCAAGTCTCCTACCAAAGAGGACCCCCACCAAAGAGGGTCCCACCAATGTGGATCCCACCAGAGAGGAGTCCCACCAAAGAGGAGACAGTATTCAAGTCTGTCCCCTTATATACACAAAAGTAATCCTAACTTCAGGAAGGTCCTGTCAACAAAGAACCTTAAAAAGTTTTCTAGATAGCAGAAGAGTACACAAGGGTGGTGCCACACCATACTACAGGTCTAAACAAATGATATGCTAAAGACTAATCCGTTCTTCAGAGATTGTGAGATTATCTCTATATAAAACACTGAAGAGAGAGAGAGGGCTGGTATGAAATAATACATTTTAATTTCATGAGCTCCATATATCTTTGATGGTACTCATAAAGTTCTTACTTATCATTTGTACCAGGGTGATTCTGACTGTCTTGTTCTCTGTATACTGAAAGGGTCACACTCACCTGCTGAGGGCAACTAGTATGATCCTTCCTAATCTTAAAGGATAGTCTCAATGTAGCCAGAATGGCAGTCTCCTAGTAAATTATAACTGTCCCATGCCAGGTCCAGTGGTATAAAGTGGAGGTCGCCCAATCTAGATAACATAGAAGTCTTAGTGGACGGGATAATAATAAGTCAGAAGATACTCATTCAGAGTCAAGGTAGATACTTGTATAGTATATCTATATGTAGTCCTGTGAAATAACTAGTAGTATTGCAGGTTCAAGGAAAAAGAGCATCCATCATGCACTCCAATTTTATTCTATATTAAATAACAGACACTGAAGTTAGAAAGTAATAAATATAACAGAATTGTTACATGGTATTTCAAAGTTCTCTAGATATTTCCTGAAATAATAAGCAAGACACTCAAAACCTATTAATTATATTGGGGATGAATCTTCCTTTAAATTAATTTAAATAAATATATATATATATATACATATATATATACATAACACGAATGGTACATTCTTATTCTTATATATCTCAATAATTCTCAATCTTCTCACATTTTAACATAAACATGTTCAACTCTGCAATACTTATAAAAATAAAACATATCAGTAATTTACATTCACTTTATTTATTTATTTATTTATTTAATTTTGCTTTTTTTTGGGGTCACACCCGGCAATGCTCAGGGGTTTTTCCTTGCTCTACACTCAGGAATTACTCCTGGAGGTGCTTGGGAGACCATATGGGGATGACAGGGATTGAACCTGGCCCACAGCATGGGCCCGCCCCTTAGTGCAAGGCAAATGCCCTACCCACTGGGCTATCGCTCCGGCCCCTAATTTACATTAACTTTAAATAGAGAATTTACTACACACTAAAGCCTGACGTGATAAACATGGGTTCTCATGCACGATTATTTTCTCTCATTTGTATATATATTCATATGTATTTATAAATGTTTACTGATATCTTCCATATGTTAATCAGAATGCTGTTAGACCTAAGATTCAGCAGTAAGTAGAATGTGATTCCTGTTCACACACACAGAGTGAAACTTATTTTTTACAAATAATTATATGAGGCTTTAGAATTCAGTACCATAGGTCTGGGGTGGGGGCAAATCTTGCTATTGGAAAGAAATAAAGTTTCACAAACAACCAAATATAAGCTAATATGATCTCTTAATTATATGTGGAAGTAAATCAGAGAAAGAACATAGAGTACAACACATAAAGGGAAGAATGGGAAAAGAACAACCCCAATAAACATGAGGTCCCCAGCAGAAATGACACAGGCATGTGTGGATCGAGTGGCAATATGGGGTGGCTGTCACCACAGTAGCAGAGGATGATCAAGAATGACTTTCTGGGCCACGTTAAGTAGCCTGTGGTTCATATTCACAATAGTGTGGAGGCGTTGAGGATTTTTAAATAGAATTTCAACATGATCATAGTCGACTTCTAGAAAAAGCTTTCTGAATACAGTTTCAATTTGGAGACTAGATTAGTAGATTATTAGATTAGTCAAATAGATTTGTAGGAGAAGTCCAAATGAGACAAACAGGTGAGATTTTTTTGCGCAATCTAGAGAAAATTTAGGTGCAGCCTTACAAAAGTTATTTTGTGCAGTGAAAGACTCATGCATGCAGACACAATGCAAACTGATATAAGATGTGAAGCAGTAGAACTTTCTAGTAAAACAGGATCTAGTTACGTGATATGCAATTCCCAGATTTCTTTAATTATAATACAGAGAAGATAGTGGTTTCTTTGTAACAAGCACACTGAGGGTATTCAAACCTTATACTTTAGGTTGGAAAGATTTAAAAATGTTTTGAATGCTTTTCTCAGGCATGTAGTGAAATCTATGTAACTCAAAGGCAACGTTTTTTATCTTTCCTGTTCATCTTATGTTCAGTTCACAGTACTGCTTTTTCTCTGTCATTCCACGGTTGTACTTTTTTTACTCTCCCATAGTAAAAATGAACAGGAAATAGTGCTATTCACCACTGAGATGTGAATATACCTGCCCCCTCAAATAAAGAGTGACCTTAGTGAATTGTTTGATAAATAGAATGAGAGAAGATTTTGTGCAATGACAGAAACTAGATTAGTTGGGACTTTAAAGTTTCTGTGTTGATTCTTGACGTTATCTTGGAAGTCAGCAACAACACTCAAAAGAATCCCTAGCTTCTCTGTAGAAAGGATCACATGGAGAAGAAATGAGCTTCCACTCCAGAGTTCAGGGGAGCTGTACATGTCCCGCCAGCCAAGTCAGCAGCTCTGGTGAAAAAAACTCCCATGTCAGCAGATAATATGGAACAAAATGAGAAAGACTACTGATCTTCATAAAGACACATGACCCACAAAATCATGACTCAACTTTTAGAAGATAAATGTTTCCATCTTTAATTTAAAGAGCTTCTTAAAAGTAATAGTCCTACTATAAGAAGAATGAAAGAAAGGAAGGAAGAAGGAAGGAAGGAAGGAAGGAAGGAAGGAAGGAAGGAAGGAAGGAAGGAAGGAAGGAAGGAGGGGAGGAGGGAGGGAGGGAAAGAAGGAAGGAAGGAAGGAAGGAAGGAAGGAAGGGAAGGGAAGGAAGAAAGAAAGAAAGAAAGAAAGAAAGAAAGAAAGAAAAGAAAGAAAGAAAGAAAGAAAGAAAGAAAGAAAGAAAGAAAGAAAGAAAGAAAAGAAAGAAAAGAGAAGAAAGAAAGAAAGAAAGAAAGAAAGAGAGAGAAAGAGAGAGAGAGAGAAAGAGAGAGAGAGAAATAAAGAAAGAAAGAAAGAAAAGGAAGGAAGGAAGAAAGAAAGAGAGAGAGGAAAAAAAGAAAGAAAGAAAGAAAGAAAGAAAGAAAGAAAGAAAGAAAGAAAGAAAGAAAGAAAGAAAGAAAGAAAGAAAAGAAAAAAAGAGAAAGAAAGAGAGAGAGAGAAAGAGAGAGAGAAGAAAGAAAGAGAGAAATAAAGAAAGAAAGAAAGGAAGGAAGGAAGAAAGAAAGAAAGAAGAGAGAAAGAAAGAAAAGAAAGAAAGAAAGAAAGAAAGAAAGAAAGAAAGAAAGAAAAGAGAAAAAGAAAGAAAGAAGAAAGAAGAAAGAAAGAAAAGAAAGAAAGAAAGAAAGAAAGAAAGAAAGAAAGAAAGAAGGAAAGAGCAAGCAAGCAAGCAAGCAAGCAAAGCAAGCCTGCCTTAGAGTCAGGTTGGGAGAGAGGTGTGGAGGGAGTAGTGAGAAACTGGGATTCGGACTGGGAAATGAGAAATGAGTACTGGTGGAAGATGGGTGTTGACTGAAAACTGGAAACCTAATCACGAACAGGTTTGCAATGGTGTAACTCATGCTGAATCAATTTTAGAAAATATATGGTAGAATAAGGCTGAGCAATGAGCACCAAGCTGGCAAGTAAGAGTATGGCAGACTCAGTTCCTCAGAGTAAACTTCTTATCTCCAAAATTACAAGTTAAGGGTTTTTATAGGGAAAGGGTTAGAAAGAAAGAACAGGGAAGAAACCCTGAAGTCGGCTATTTCCCTTAAGGCATACTCCATCAGTGATCCATGAATCCAACCCCTTAAGGCACACTCCATCTCATCTGCAAACCTAAACAACAGTCTGTCGTCAAACCTCAGGACAAATAGTGCTTATCTCTAGGTTTTGGGGCCAAGGACTGTTGTCCCTCTGTGCATTGATCTTTGGACCAGCTGGTTTCCATTACTTGAAATAGGGCCAGAAACATTTGTTTCTCTTTGGAGACCCACTTTTAGCTTCCTAAGGACAACATGACTTGCTTGTTTGGCCTAACCTTAACCATGAGTCTTACGGAGAAGGAGAGGGACAGAGATAAAGCAAAGCACAGCTCTATTTTGTGAGATGTGGACAAACAAGCCAGCCTTCAAGCTCCAAATAACCTGAACACACACCAGAGATAAACAAGCAATCCTCTACATTTTCTTTATGAAACAAAGGATGTATTAGCAACTTATAAATACGCAAAACTGGTTGAGTCTAATAAAGGTGTTCTTTATTGGGTAGGAGATTCTGGAACAATTTGGACCATCAACAGAAAGATGTCCTAGAGAAAGAGGAAGCCACATTTACCCTCACCAACTGCTGTGAGCATCCTGTTTCTTGTTGGCTCACCAGGAGGTTAAGATAATAGGAAATACCTAAGAGAAATTTACGGGACAAGAATCTTCTAGGTCCTTGTATCCTATGTAATATTTGCCAAGGGTCCATTTTCATTTAAAAGGGTCTGTAGGAAAACCCTTACCTTTAACTTCCCCCCTCATTCTCTTGTAACACAATCACCCAATTTTCCTATAAAACCCCAAAAAAGAGCCACAGTTAACTTAGACCTACACCTAAGTTTCTCTCCACAAGGAGAGTTCTTTTCCTTTCTCTTCTACTTTCCAATACACTTTTCTACTCCCCAACTCTGTGTCTAAACATCTTTACTATTCAATATCTTCATTCTTGAAAATATTGAAGAACCTGAGAATCACAAACACAGAGGACGCCCCACCCCCACCCCCTGCCGCTGATCTGGCTTCACCTGCATTACTAGGCCACAATTCCTACAAGTCTTGGCTCTAAGGAACTAGTTGGTAGGAAATTCTTCTGACTCTTCTGACCTGCATCCTGAGCCAAGCTGAGTACTGGAAACCTCTGATTTCCTCTCAGGAAATTTCCTTCCCTCATTTTTTCCATCAGCCTCTGACTACAACCAGGTCCCTCAAAGTTCCCTGCTTCCCCTTCAGAGAATGTGTCAGTGATGGAAAACAAATCCTGAGCAGAGCCAGCTGTCGCAGCAGACAGACCTTGGGAACTGGGAACTGGTTCCCTTTCACACTCCCCCTCAGCACGAAGATCCCGTGGTTCAGGAAAGTGAGTGTTGAAGGACGATGACTTGAGAAAACGTGTTTCTACCTTTCTGTTCTGCTCACCTCAACCAGCAGCACCTGAGAAATGAGGGGGCTTATGACGTCACTCAGGACCAGCCTAGGCACAAATTCTGTGGGTCACTCCTTTACCTTGCAGAAAAGAATTTAAGGATGTGAAAAATGGGGAAATGAGATAGAGTTTTTGGAAACATTTTGAAAGACTTGAGGGGATGGAAAGTCAGAAGTGTGTAGACAGAACACAGGCTTCTCCAGAGCGAAAGTAAGCCTACGAAGAAGCAGAGTCAAGCACAAGCACGGGAGATATGTTCAAGGGAGACACAGTTTGAAGAACGACCCTCAGTGGCTTTCTGGAAGAGCTTTGGTGCAATTTTCCTCATTTTTTTTTGTTTTAAGATCTTGCATCCATGAAAAGTTAAACTGGTGATTGTCATAAGAAAGCTTTGCACTGTTGAGGGTCTTTCCGTGATGTCATAGATTTGAGGCAGGCATGGCAGAGAGGATAAGGGACCCCGGCAATGAATTCCTGGGGAGTAATAAGAACAGTACCTGAGGCTACAAAGTCCCACCTGGTGAGCACAGGAAGACTCATGGAGGATTCTGTCATCCCTAGAGTTCCTGAAAAGCTCCTGTGGTGGCGGAAGTGGATCAGGAGAAAGCAGCAGATCCTCTTTCGGAAGCTGTCACTTCTTCCTCTACACGTCACATCACAGGAGACCTCACATTTATCAGAATCTTCTGTTGCTTCACCTTTTCTGAGGGTCCACCCTCCTCTGGGTGGACCTAGTATTATTTCGGCACCTAGTGGTGCCTCAGTTTCTTTTGCAAAGAGCTTAGAATTTGTATGCGCTCAAAGGATATGGTATTAGTGTCTTCTTTGTCTATTTCAATAAAAATTAAATTTTTGTAATTCCCAAAAGTACATTACCAGGGCCCCTATCTACCTACCTAAAACACAACTCCTCTTTCAGAACTCCTCTTTCTGTAAAATACCAATAAAATACATGTGAGTCACCTACTTCTTAGAGACTCCGTTTGTCTTCAGTTGTTAGAACTGAAGCTTTTCTCTGGAATGCGTTACTCAGGGCGCTCCTTCACAATCTTGCCTGTTAGACAATCATGTTTCTCTCGGGATGTATCAGATCAAGGGAAAATACATATTCTACCTATTTGTTTAATGTGTGTTTTACGTTGCTGCCTCTTAAGTTCCTTTGGGCATGGATTTTCATCTTTCTGATCTCTGCCTAATCCTCAAAGACTATCAGAGCTGCCACTTTGCATAACATGAAAGTTCAAGTTGCCCAATTAAAGATTGGAGGTCCATTAGTTTTTATTTTGGGTGAAAGTCACCTAGTCATGCATTTTGATCCTTTATACCTAAAGGACTCATGAGACATGATCTGTAGAAGAATTCTAGTGCACTGGAAACATAGCACGTGAAAATCCCTAATATGGAGCATAGACTGTGGTAAGGGGAGGAGCCGCCTAGTAATTAGGACCCTAAATGCCCACTCACAGCCTGTCACAGGGCAGTGGACCTAGGGACATAATTTGGTAAGCAATTTATTTATTAACCTGGGGCTATGATCAGAGATGCTCAGATATTGATATGCTTATATGGTATGATATATTTATAATAATGCTAATATAAAATATATTATATAATATGGTAGAGTTTACCAACCAACTAACATATGTAAGTTGAATTGATTAATAACAAATTTGTTGATACTATAGTTTTTTGTAAAACCTAAGACTTTTGTCAATCTCCTCAATCAAGCTACTTGCTTATTGCATACCTTCTTCATCAACTTTTTCAGGAATCCCTAATCATTATGAAATGAAAGGCGGTGAGCTCAAGTGAAACCAACTGCCAATTTTCTAAACTGGGAGAAAGAATATCACTATGATAAAAAATTTGGAGTCATCTTATTTAAGCAGAACACATCCCAAGGTGTATAATGAGACTGATAATATGGAGAATAAAGCTTATGTTTGGATTATGTTGGAAAAGAAGACTTAGGGGGGACGGAGTGGTAGTATAAAGGGTAGATCTTGCCTTGCTTGTGCCCAACCTGGGTTCGACCTCAGCACCCAATTTGGTCTCCGGCTTCACCCTAAGTGATCCCTGAGTACAGAGCCAGGAGGTATTTCCTGAACACCACCAATGTGGATCCCAGAAAAAAAAAGACATATAAACTAGATTTTGGAACATAAAATTCATACTGACCTTCAAAACCAATTTTATTGATATAATATGCAGAAACCTTACCTTTAAAGTGGTCAGAATATATAATAGGTGGATTGTAGTATTTTATTTAGAAAATATCAGTCATATTAATGTTTTCCTTACTTTTTTTCAAAGATCTACTAGTTCCTTGAGATCTAAAATTAAAAAGTGAAAGGCTTTTTATATATTTTATGTTCTGATCTGCTCATTTTTTAATCAAGGAACTATGGAAATATCTAAAGCTGGGTAACTATAGTCAAGTATCTATTACATTAAAGTCTTAGAAAGGCACAGAGCATCAAAATATTCACATTTCATTCCCTATAGTGTTCAAGCATTTACCTTCTAACAACATACAGACTAATATGTGTGTCTGTGGGGGGTTGTTTGGGGCTTGTTGCAGGTCCTAACACATGCAAGGACAGTAGTCCATGAGTTCACATCTCCAGCCCAGGATTTTTGAATTAAATCAGAGCTCATACATCTAAGCTGCAGCCTATAAATTCATATGTGTGGGGGCTATCTTTCTGCCTATCTATCCACTCTCATCCACATACACATGTATATATATGAATAGTATATGTTTGTGTACATATATAATTTATATTCATGAAACACAAACTCACATACGCTATTTTAAGAAACCTAAGTACTACATGCAAATTTGTATGCAACATTAACATTTATATGACTTTTGCCTTTTTTTCCTTTTAATAACAGGGTTAACATCTTTTAAAAATGCATTCATAGAAAATGAATAGCTGATCACTGTTACAATTCATAAGTTCAGGATATAAAGTGACTGACATTTCTGAATTACAAAACATAGGAAGTTATGTCCTATTTCTTATTACTAACAAATAACCACCAAAACTTGCAAAACAAATTCTCCACTCACATTTTACCTAGATGGAGGTGTTTTTTTTTCCAAATTTAGTGAATATGGAAATTTTACTTCACCTATTCAATAAGCTTTCTCTAAAACACTTTCCTGTCACTCCCAATCGACAATCTTCCACTTTTGTTTATCTTTTCCCAGTTTTCTTTCTGACAAATCAGCAAAGGGGAAAAAAATTCAGGTTTCAAGAATGACTTGATCTGTTATTCTGGGGGGAAAAAATAAATGTCCTTGATTTTTAAAGTTTACAAATTTTCCTATTAGTTTTTGATAGCTGAGGTCCCACGTAAGTGTCGGTGTCAATCAGATCCTACCGGACCTAGAACATTCTGCAGCTGCCAACCATTCGGTGACCTGCTGCAGTGCAGATAGTACTCTCCCGGATCCTAACCCATGCCGTGGCCTCCACCAGGTATCAGCCAATATTTTTGATTTGCCATTTAACACCAGCAAATATAACGGCACTGGACATTGTGGAAACGCCCAATGCAAAGTATATATTCTCTGTTGAGAGGTGAAGTGGTTAAAATATGAATTTCCTGTTGTATGCACTGTCACCGCCTATTTTCAGAAATGAAAGATGAATTAAATTCATCACAATCAGGGCTTTAGTAGACTGGTACAACAGGCATCCAGCCAGAAAATTCTAAGGTCTACTCTTCTTAAAATGCTGTTTCTGTCCTCAGAGAGTGCTTCTGTTCATATGCAGAGCATGGGTTGGACTATTTGGACAGTATTTTCTAGCAAGATTCATTGGCCATTAGTTTAGCCTTTTATGAGAGAAGAAATTGATGTGACATTTGGTGACAGGAAGTGGCTGGTCATTGTTATGGATTACTTAATAATCATTGGTAAGTAGAGAACAAATACGAATGATAGAAATGGTAATTTGTTCTTACATCTCCCAGCACATACACATATTTTTCCAGGTAATCTTATGAATCTCTCACTAAATACATTAATCATAGTTTGTTATTGCTCATTTGTGAAGGTCTCCAATGTGAATTAAAAACCTAAGAGTGTGGCTTGGTGCTTTTTTGAGACAAGAATTAATATTTTATTTGTTCAACTTCTTTATGAGAAAAATAATTAAACAATATTTCCTCATCAAAACTACAATATTCTGTAAATATGAAACACATTAGATAGAAATGATATTACTACATCAAAGGGATGTCCAAAATATCAACAAAAAAATACACAATATTTTATCAAAGGTATTAATCTTCTCATACAGAGTATGACATTTTACTATGTGAGTACTGTAGGAAATTAAAACTCTTTTCATAGATTTAATAATGGATGAGATATGGGTTCCTGAAAATAACTGGT